>WBMW01004463.1:44638-93899 GCA_013396635.1 Penelope pileata | reverse complement strand
AAAAAAAAAAAAAGAAAATGTCACTTTATTCAAAATAAATCTAATAAAAGAATTGTTGACTTCTCTGCTTTTTCATTACTAAGTGTTGAAGGCATACTTTGAAATATCAAAATCCTTCTCAAAATGGTTCAGATGATTGTGTTATACTTAAAACCCCTTTGCACTCAAACAGCAATAGCAAACTGAATTTCTCTCTAGCTAAATGAATGTTTACTCCTGTGGCCCTGTTGTCAAAGAGCTCCTGCAATGCACTGACCCTTTATTAATGTGTAGTTACAAACTTGTGTGCAGATCACATGTATTGGGTGTAGGTTGCAAGTTGCCAGCAACCAGGGGAGCTGCAGGGGTCGCCTCTGTGAGAAGAGGCCAGAGGCTGCCCTGTGCTGTGCCGGCTTGAAAACAAATCCACAACAGGACACGGGCAGGCCCATCAGCCAAACTGGTGGCACCTCTGTGATGACGTATTTAGGGAAGAGCAGAAAATGATGGGGAGAGAGAGAGGAAGGGAATAAAAGAGTAAGAAACAACAGAGGGGGATCGCAAGGCCAGAGGAGGAGAAGGGGCTCCATGCAGAGCAGGCCAGAAGGGACAGTGACCTGTGGATGACCAGTGCCAGAGCACAGGAAAAGGACAATGGTAAAAGATTGGCAGAGAGAAACTGCTATGTCCTGGCCACAACGCTCTCATCTCCTAATGCCTCTCATGGCCTTGCTCAAGGAACTGAGTGCAACCTGTGGTGATTGCAGAGCAGGGAGGAGAGGCATCTGGAGTGAAAAAGTGAAGCTGAGCCTGGGAGACGAGCTGAGGAAATTCACACCTTATGAGACTGGGAGGAAAACTGTTTTCCCCAAGTGCGTAAATGTTTATTTTCTTGCATGTTTTGGTTTTCCAGTGCTCAAATCAGTACTCAAATATTCATACTAAGTGAAGATACATTGTTTGATTTCTCAAAGCCAAGTCTGTTTTGCACACTGCAGGAACTGTTAAATGACATCCCTGCCTGTAGGGTGACCCATCACTCCCTCTCACACCATATTCCTGCTTTTGGAGGTGAGTCAGCAGCTGTGAGGTGCTCGGACGCACGCCGAGGCCAACCCACCACATACATGGCATGCTATTTCTGTTTGCCAAGTGCACATTTATGCTACCAAATAACTTACTTTCATTGTTAACTTACTTTCACAGAGCTGGGTTTACTGTTAGCAATCAGACTCCTCAGCCTACATTTACTGATGTCTGTCCTTTTAGTGGGAGGGTGTTTGAGTGCAAATGGGTGCAACTGTGACTTTGTCATGTGTATGCTTCAGAAACACAATAAAATGTGTTCCCAAGAGGAGTTTCATGTCTTGTCTTTCCTTTCAGCAAGACATAGCAAAGTCATTACATACAGCTTACAATAATCTGTAATATTAACAGCTATCTGAGCATTAAAAATAGCTTAAGCAATTGCCTTTAGATTTTAAGATTTATAAAAATAAGACATTGAGGACAGGCAGAATTACCCAACAGGAACAAAAACAAAACACTTGCTCTTACTCCATAAAATCAGGAAACCCTGAAAGAACATTTTGTCTGCAAAGCATTTAGGATCTTGATTAAAGTCATTGTTTACAGCCTAGCAAAGATGCTATTATATCAGCAAGGCCAGTTTCACTATCAGGCTCATCAACACAATACGACCAGCAGGGACATTTTAAAAGAGCTCTTCAGTTATGCCCTAAAGTAGTTTCAGTAACCATACTTTAAAAATATGATCAAGAATGTATAAAAATCAAAACCCATATTTCATGCTGATGTGTTCCAGTGCATTACTGTCAGACTTTAACCATGAAAGGAACAGCCCCTTTGTGCAAAGAGAATAGCTAGGAGAAGATTTGGGGAATAATAAAAGAAGCTAAAGGAATAGTTACAAAATACTGCATTTATCCAGCAAATATGAACACAGTTTAGCTCTATGAAGTTCTTGTGATTAGCATCACTGCTCTTTCTAGCCCATTAAAAATTATCTTAGGTGGCTGTTAGACAGACTGTGGTTACTCCCTCCTTGAAATCCTCCATTGGCTTTTCAGCAAATCATCTTACAATTTCTTGTCCTTGCTTCAAGGTCCTGTGATGAAATTCAAGTTTCAGCCTACATTTCACATCTGTTCCTGCTACCATGAGCACCTACCTTGTCTTTGAATTAGGCCTTCCTCAACATCCAGTTCCTCGACTTTGCACTGAACAACCTTCTAATCCCAGTCTGAATGTCAAATCTCCATATTTTACTTTTGGACTGAAAGCTACTTGAAGCACAAGGATGGGTCACCTTGAAGAATACGCGTATTGGCACTGAGTGACTAGTACTTACAAGGCTGTTTTATTTCCTTACGACGTTAGTGAATGAAACAAAAAGGAAAGAAAAAAGATACCATTTTAGATTAACACATTTTTTTTCTTCTTCTCTTCACTGAACTGAACATAGAAAAAAGTTCAGAAGGGAAAAAACATTGCTAATAGTAAGATTGATTTTATCCTTTTAAATTAAAATTTCTAACCAAAAGTTTGTTTTGGAATAAAGCTACACGAGGAATGCCTATGAATGAGTTTTCAGAGAAATTCTAACCATATTAGTTCTGTGTTCCTTCTTCAGGGTTTATATACCCTGCAAAGCTAATTGATCTGTGTGGATACATCTTCCACTGTAAGAGCTAGCTGTGACATTGCTGTGGCAGTATACTATGCAGTGCAGCAATACCTAGAAAGTCTAGTTACATTACTTTCAAAAAACAATGAAGTTAAATGTTTGCATGATCCACAATTTATGTCCATTCAATTTTCTTGCAGTTGAAAATTTTCACTAAGTCATTAAATAAAGTTTTCTTCAGCCTAAGACTCCATTTTAAAATGCATAATTATGCATCAAAGTATATTTGTATGGCTTTTCTGTGTGTGTAAAAATGAGTACAGCTAGTAATCCTTCCTCATCTTGAAGAACATGCTTTACACTGTTTTGTCATTTCTGATTTTATTTCATTATACTCTCAGTGCGTACAAGTAAAAGGAGAATCAGCAATACCAGCACTGAGTCTGTCTCATTCCAATAGAAAAAATAAAGCAGGTAAAGGGCAATTTTCTATATTAGCTCAGTATAATTGTAATTCTTTGTTTCTGTTCAGCAATGTGTTCTGTCAGACTTAAATCGTATTTTCACTTGGAAGTGTTATTCATCCATCCTCAAAGCATCACAGTACTGTCAAGGACAAAGAAGTAGATGTATGAAAAAAGTGATACTCTTCTAGTAGTATGTGCTCTGTTAATTGTGATAAAGTTTAAAATAAACACAACAAACAAAATACCAGACTCATTAATGAATCAACGTACAACCATTGCCAAATATACCATAAAATTAATTGCTGTTACTTGGCAAATGGTATAGGGTAAAGTGACTTGATTTAAACTGAGAAGAGTGAGAACTGACAGGAAACTCTAGAAGCTGAAAACTTTGTATGTACGTCAAGAGAACAGCAGAAACATTCATCTGCCACTGAGAAAAGTTAGCTACTTGAAGTAAAGGATAGCGTTATTAGTATCTGCTTCACATTCTAGACAAGACCACTCTAAATGCAATTATCTGAAAATGATAACAAATATATTACTGGCAGCTGATTAACTGCGTATTAACTGTATCTGTAACTGTCACAGAATGCAGTAATTGAAGTAGAAATCAAGGGGTGAGCAACCAAGTAATGCACCTGGTTTATTAAAGCATTGTTTGGAAGCCAAACTGAAGTGAGGATATTTACCTGGAAAAATCAACATTTAGGACTGCCATGGTGATGCTACAGTAATAAAAAAAAAAAAAAAGTCATTTTAAAACCTCTCCTTTATGCTCCATTTTCTTGTTTGGTTTTCATGTTTATGAGATTAAGAGTACATACAGATGTAATACTGATTTTCCCTAGTTATGTGTTATTTTGCTTGTGTTTGGACATAATTGCAACCAAAATGCATGCTGTTAGTAACTGTCTCATTTTTTTCTGTAATAATAGCTTGAAATGTTTTAGGAATAATGCCACCTTCAAAGCAGAAAGGACAAAGCTGTTTTATGCAGGGGTCTAGTATGACCCCAGTGTATGAAATCAATATAAGTTAATTAATTTGTGTTCGCCTCTTGAATTGAATGTGACCATCACCAAAATTTTCCCTCTTTCTAATGTTTCTTCTTTAGAAGAAAGCAATAAACATTATTTACTGATTCAGGATTGAGACACTAACTGGCACCCGGATTCTTTATAGAAAGGTCTTACATTTAAATAACGGCAGTACCTCTATCCACCCACGCCTCCTTGTCTAATGCTCTTACAGGGTACTGGCAGAGTGAAATTATAGACAAGCTCAGAGAGTCTAAAGTGCTAATACACAAATGGACTTTTTCCCTAGTAACCAAAACACCATTGGGAGTTAACCAGTCAAAAGATGTTATTGTGCAACACCACAGTTCAACCAAATAAAAGATTGACTTGTAGGAGGACAGTTCATTCTATTCTATTATCAATTCTACTGCAAAATTGGCTTTTCATCAATAGAGAGTTAGAGACATTGTTCAGAAATGTGCGTTTTATAAGAGAGACTGATAGTTCTCCTAATATTAAAAAATAGAGGTACAATGTCCTCATACAAAACTGCTCCTGATCCTTCAGGAAATGGAAAGCCCCCTATTTTATGTTGCTCAAAGCAAAAATGCTCTTTCTAGTTGTTTTGCAGGAGATATTGTGTGGAACACTGTGAGACACATTTTCAAAAGAAGAAATAGTCCCATTTCCTTGCAGATATATATATATTTTTAAATCTTCATTGTGTACCCATCTGAAAGCATGTCTCCATTTTGTGACAAATGCTTCTTATACAAGTCATTAAGAGACCATTTTACTGAGAAGTGACTAGGAATAGTTGTCCCTTTGCCGTCTGCACATTTAATTTAACTCCTCCTACATACACACATTTGTAATGTGTATACAGGCTTCACATACAAATTCACACTCTCTGATTGAAATAATCCCATCATTGTTAAATCTACAAACCTTTATGATGTTACTTACTTTTGCTTGATACCATAGACCTTGATAAGGGTGTTGTTTGTTTTTCCCCTAAACACACAACATTTTATGCAGTTCTTCTTGTTTCTGGTATAATGTCTGTAGAAAGGCAAGTTTCTCTAGGCTACTTCACTTCTCTGAAGTCACAGCCACCTTATTTAACCCTGTGACCAGAAAAATCAGTTTCCAAATGAGACATAGCTCTGTGTGGGAAGTGTGGACCTCAGCAGAAATTAGAGTTAGGCGATGAAATTTTCTGTAACGAATAACATTTACATGGCTAACCTAAGTCTTAATCATATCAAACATATTTATTCCAATTTTGTGTACCTGACGTAGCCAATAGCAGATCTCCAGCAAACACAGCAAAGGCATTCTTTAAAATACACAACAAATCTGTAGCAGTCAGGCACTCCGTAGAAAAGTACTACTCTTGTGTAGCTGTCAGTGATTTTTTCCCTTCATTCTTGTGACATTCAGATTTCTGTAGTCCGAACATCTCTAATGTCCTGTGGCAAAGAATTCCATAGATAGCTGTACCTGAAGAAGTATCTCCTTTTTTTTTGTCTCATCTGATGTCCTCTACATATTGTGTTAGAAAAGACAGTAAACAGTCTTTCCCTATTTACCTTCTCCTTGACATCCATGACATTCTGCCATATCCACCCTGCATCTTTTCCAGGCCAGACTTCTCTATTTAATCATCCTTCATACAGAAACCATGTCAAACCTTTGATCATCCTCATTGCTCTTTGTGTAACTTTTCCAATTGTAATATCTTTTCTTATACAAAGGGACCAGAATTGTTCAAAAATATCTTCAGACTTTTGCTCATTTTTGTCTTAGGAGGTCAGAAGTTTTGAGCTTTATCATCCATTAGAAGGGATTAGATTTCTATCCCTTAGTATGCCAAGTCTGTCACTCTGTTGCGATTTAAAAGGGGTGTTCTCAAGTCAGAGTGCTGTTTTATCAAAGTCTTTATCTGCCAGGGAGCAAAACAGCTCCCCAGGATGTTTTCTAAAATCCCTCAAGTGTTTTAGTGTATATCTGTATGTATCACTGTCATACTCCTTTCAACAAGTTTTAATCTCCAGGTTTCTTGGAGCTTGCTTCATCAGGGGTTCATTCTTAGAAGTTAATGGCCAGCGGTTGAAGATTCCCATTGTCTTAACCAAGGCATTTCCCTCAGATACTTTTTCAATTCTGAAGCATCATTCAATAAACTTAAGAAAGCACATTGCAGACAACTCATCTCTTCACTTAGGTAACATAGCATAGCTTATGTTAGCTTAGTCTTTGCCTTTGTATATACACAGAAAAATATAAAAACAGAGTGCCATATCTCACCAATAAAACATTGCCAGTATACGCGGTATTAGATAGCTTAAGAGCCTTCCCTAGCAACACTCATTCAGAGTTTAATTTTTGGGTAAAATTATAGCCTTCTCATAAGTCTAACCTGTGAAGGACTTGATTCTGAAAGAGGTATGTGATGCACATATAGACACATATAGACTTCCAGATACAAAAATACCATGTTTCAGAACACAAACTGATTTCCAGAAAGAGCCAGAAAAATTGACCCATGTCATCCAGCACGGTGGTGTAGGTTTCCATCACTTCTCTCAAACAAATTAATTGCAGAATGAGGCAGACACACTGTCAGTACATTTTCCCACACCATCCTCAGAACTGAGGCAATAACTAGCTCAGTCACACGCCAGTTCTTGTGTACCTATGACTCCACAAGTTTGTCCTGGGAACAATCCTTCACAAACAAGCTGTGTAGTCAAAATTCAAGAAAGTATGCCCACACACAATCTGTACCCTGCCGAGCGGGAAAAAAAAAATAGCAACCATAACTAAATGTAGAATAGCCTGTAAAATTCAGTGCATACGATAAAATCATAAGAGAAGACAATGCCTCCACTGACAGAATACCTCTCTATGCTGCAAATGACACCTCATGGAAAATAAATATGTACCTGGAGAAAATAAAATTCCAAATTCGACCAGAATCAAAAGCAGTCCAAGATTCTTTCTTTGAGAAGTAGTTTTAAAATAGATATTATTCTGTCCCTGAAAGAGCGATTTTCTTTTCTCATATCCAGACTGTTTCTCTCAATTTCAATGCAATTTTGGTATTATTTCTTTTACACAAGGAAAGAGCCAGATATAGGCTATGCAAACTTCAGAAAAGTCTTAAAAATATTGATACGACCTTTGTGTAGGTCAAGAGGTGGAGTACAAACAAAGTACTTAGAATTTTGAAACCTGAATGAAAAATGAATCTTTACCATCTCCATTTCTTTTCATTCTCTCACACTTACAAATAGGAATTAATCCAGTCATTTCTCCTACTGACAGAATTTTTATTGCTATGGCTTAAAAAATTGGAACATAGTTAACTACTAGGATAATATGGTATTCTTTAAATACGGAGCTAAATGGTCTCATTAAAATGGCTTCTCTACAGTGAAAAATGTCGGGAAGATGAACGTTGATTAGAAGACCTGCTTATGGTCTTGGTTACTGTTATCTTATGGGTGTACAATAGCCCAGCATTATCTCAATATTTGTACCTTAAACTGGGATATACATTTAGGAAATAAACTACCAGTATGCAGTTTGTTCTTTCTGGAAACACAGTTATTTGCAGAAGCAATATTCTGTCATTTATACTTTTGATCCCTGTTTGAAAGGTTTTGCAAAGTTAGTGTCCTGAAACTCAAGTCTTGAGTTTATTATATATTAAAATAAAACATTGGCAAGGATTATTTTATATCTGATAAATCTCTTTATAAACTATCAGGAAATTCCCTGAACTCCACATCTAGACTGCCCGTCTTTCCAGATATTAACTCAACTCTCAGGAGACTCCTTTCCTATTCCTCTCTGATCTTAATCTTGATTTGGAGAAGTGGCTTAAAGCATATGCTTCCTAGCCGGGTCTTCTGTCACAGATATCTTACCAATTCCAAGGGACATTAAGGTCCCATGAAGAGAAAGATCATCATGAGTAAGTATCTGGCTTTAATTTTCTCATTTTTCAACAGTAGGATCAGAATATTACTTACCTAAAGAATCACAAATAGTGTCATGCCAAATGTAATATTTTTCTCTTTCTAGATCTGATCCAGAGAAAAAGGCTGAAATATTAATATGATTTGCAGAGTGTAGGGCAAAGAAATGCTTCAGCTAAAACGTGGTTCCTGTTGAAGGAAAAGTTATTTCCCTGCAGTAACAATGCGTATGTTTTTCAAAGACATGAAAAGAAAAAGTTTGCATTATATCACATTGGGGAAAAATAACAAGGATGGGTAATTTCAGTTACATTTACATATATAATACATATGGAGAAATAGTAGGGGATAGGACAATGAGTTTTAGTTAAAGTTTACTTCTCTTCATTCATTTTGTTCATAGGAAGTCGACAAAAATTTCCAATAATTACTTTTTATAGTTAATCTTGTAAAATCAATCAAAAACTTTAATAATAAGTGATAATTGCATCTTGCAAAACTAACATGGCTAGAAGTTGCAATACTACTTCATCAAAAACTATTAGAATCATAGAATCATAGAATGGTTCAGGTTGGAATGGACCTTAGAGATCATCTTGTTCCAACCCCCCTGCCATGGGCAAGGACACCTCCCACTAGATCATGTTGCCCAGAGCCCCATCCAGCCTGGCTTTGAATAATTCCAGGGAGGGGACATCCACGACTTCTCTGGGCAACCTGTTCCAGTGTCTCACCACCCTCACGGTGAAGAATTTCTTCCTTATATCTAGTCTAAATCTATCCTCTTCCAGTTTATAACCATTACCCCTTGTCCTGTCATTATCTATCGTTGTAAAAAGTCCCTTCCCAGCTTTCCTGCAGGCCCCCTTCAGGTACTGGAAGGCTGCTATCAGGTCCCCCCGCAGCCTTCTCTTCTCCAGGCTGAAGAGTCCTAACTCTCTCAGCCTGTCCTCGTAGGGGAGGTGCTCCAGCCCTCTGATCATCCTCGTGGCCCTCCTCTGGACCCGCTCCAACGCCTCCACATCCTTCTTGTGTTGGGGGCCCCAGAACTGGACACAATATTCCAGGTGAGGGCTCACAAGAGCAGAGTAGAGGGACAAAATCACCTCCCTCGAGAAATTTCTAATTCTTATTTTGAAAACCACAGGAATTATAAGATTATATATCCTGACCTAGGATCAGTATTACTTGCATACTGTGTTTTTTCAAGCTTAAAAGAGGCTTTTACTTAAAAAGAAAAAAAAATAATGTAAAAAAGGCTTTGATTTTTCTGGAAAAAATTATTATTCCTTTTTCCAGTTGATCTTAATTACTACTCTCAGGCTGCATTAGACAAATATGCATTCTCTTGATATGTGTTGGAGGTCTTGAGTTTGTAGGGAGACTGAAGTCCATATAGCTTGAGTGGGTTCTCTGGAAAGCATGTTCTCCCCCATACCGGTGCCAAAAATCTAAGCACTTCTAGGTAAGCACCAGACAGACAATCTGCAGGCAGCCTGCAACCTTCTCCACTGTCTGGAGGACTGGAGATGCAAATTAGAGGTGATTTTTATGTGCTTGTAGCACAGTACTGGGGGAAAAGCAAGAAAGTGCAGGAAAATACAATATTTAATTCAGCCAGATGTTGCAGGTGTTAACATTTCACAAGATTTTCTAATATTTTGTGTAAATTATTTAATGAGATGTTCAGATACGCACCAATGCTATAGCATCTTCATCCAAAACTGGAAATTATGAGATTTAGCCATAATTAATAACCAGTAACTGACTCTATATCTAAGAATAGCACTGATTTCTGAGAGCGATGAAAGATGAAAAACTANCAGGGAGACACTGCTACTGCATTAGACATGTAACTATATAACAAACAACAGCAAAATGTATTTAAGAGGTTCATGAATATAAGAAAGGCTCTCTATATTTCAGATCTAACTTGAATCCAAACTGTTACTGTTCCTGAAGCCCATAAACTTTATATTATGGGCTTTATTATATTATATTTATCCTTCCACTCCTCCTAAGTGGAAGGAGATGCCTGATGCCATTTTTAGCAATACCGGATAGCTGAAGAGATTTGGATAAAATGAAACTGTCAGTCCTACCTCTCCCAGCTTAAAACCTAGTCTAAAATTTCAATCGATTAGAAACGCTTACTGGCATTCCTTCAAATTTCCATCATATTTGTATTACTTTCTCTCCTAGATTTTGACCAGAAATGGAAATACTTAATCCTATTCAAATAGTCTTTTAAAGTTTCTTTCTAATCTACAGGATAGATATCTGAGAATTACTCTTTGAGGCCTTCTGGGAGGACTTTTTCTTTCCTTAGAGCTCTGTTGAAGCTACTCATTCAAAGTCATCACTTTGGAAAATACAACATATACTTAAACATGGACTCAAAGACCTTAAGAAGGTCTCCTTTTTAAAGGTCATGAAGGCCATATTTTATATTTATGAAGAAGAAATTCAATATTAAAGGAATGTAGAGTTTCCTTGTACTACAGTCTGGGAAGGCACTTGGCCCTTAAAGGGAAATTATAATGAAAGGGAAGGATTCCACGCTAAGCATCTGATAGAAGTGGTCTGAATGACAGACAGGTCCCAGGTAATACTCATGGACCTTTCAAATGTTGTAAACCAGTGGCTGATGTCTTCTGAAATGTATTTAAATTAACCAAAGTTAAATGATGTGTATATTCCCCATCAGCTAGCTATGAGTTTTGAGTAGTTTCATCCAAAATTTCAAGAGGGATTAAAATTTAGTGGGATAATTTGTCTGCTCAGACCTGCAAAGACCAGCTCGGTTTCTTTTACTTGTACCTTAAAATGAAAAAAACTTCTCTAGGATTGAGACTGCTTTTGTTGTAGAAAGTTTATAGCTGTTTTATCTCAAGCTCTTGGCTTACAGCTCTACAGAAGAAGAAAAGGAATTGAGAAATACTTATTAAGAACTTTCTCCTCCATGCACACATACATGTGGACATCTACAACTGTCCTCCAAAGCCATGAAAATAACAACCTGTTATAGCAAGATTCCTAAAATAAAGCATTTTAGTGAAAAGCTCTGTTTGTTCATCCAAATATGGAATTTATACTCTAATAAGAAGTAAATTTTATTCCTCAAATGTCATATAGGTGGAAGATTTGTAACATTTTATGCAGTGTATAAGCCCATTATGTTACATTGTTGAACACTAGTTCTTATTGCTTTAGTGCACCATCTGTTTGTAACACTTTCAGTACCTGGCTCCCATGGATAATATTAGTGTATAACAGAAAGTAAAGTTTGCTGATAATTCCTAAGGACATTGTTTTAAACAGTAAACTGATCTACAGATAAGAAAGTGTCAAAATTTAGCAACTGGGAATAACGTAGTATATCCAACTGGGCACTCCATGCAAAAAGTTGCTTTGTCTAATGTTGTGGCATTGACTACATGCATTGGAAAAATGGCCAAAATCTAAGTCAAATAGTAAGATGTTGACATTTGCAAAGAGTTATGTGATTCAGTGTCATAAACCTAGTGAAAAAACAAAGTACATACTATTGCCATAAAAATTTAATTGTTCTTTGTCAGCTGAGCAAAAGATAATATTTAATTGAAGAAAAAGACTGGAGCATTTAAACTATGTTCACAGAAATCACCATTGCAGATCGAAATGCAAATATTGATATTCTACCATGGTAGAAGTTCTTTTAAATTTTCTTCATTGGTCAGTTAATATATAACTTTGTATTTAGTTTAATTAGTTGCTTTATTTTCTAGAAGCCGGGAGCTTCAGTGGTATTCAACAAGAAAAGATAAGCCAATTCACATGGCTTCAGTGCTACTATCTGAGCTCTGAATGTCTCATTTTGCTTGATTCTGTATTATAAATAAATAAATAAATAAGAACAGTACTTATCCACAGAATGTTGGATTGTCATAAAATAGGTGGCCTAGTTTGTGAATAAAAGACAACAAATATGACATTTTAAATGCATATGCAATTGCTGCTTCTTAACCAGATAAAACTATCTCCTAAAAAACTAAATGAAACTGCAAGCTTCTGAAGTGATGTAGAATATTATAAAATATAACCAGCCACATCTTCTATAAAATATCAATTTAAGGTCAGTCTATATATCCCCAGCAAGGGAAATCTCTAGGATTCCTTTAGGGTTCAAAATGAGTACCATTTGGTAAAAAACAAAAAAGGGGGGGGAAATGAGAAAAAAAATTTCTCTGAAGCACAGCAAAACGTTCTTCTGTAATGATTTGTCAGTTCCAAGAAAGAAGAGTAACTTTTTTTTCTGGGCTTTTGCAAGGCTGTAGAAAGAATTCATATAAGATCCAGCTTTTCTTGCCTTCACAATGCCCTTTGTGACCCAGTTTTCAATAGTCAAAATGTATAATACATCATCAATATGAAAGAAAGTCTCCACATCTAAGAAAGGATAAAGGGAATAGTCATAGGTTCCAGATAGAAGTCATTGCTTAACACACTACAGAGGGGCACTCAAAGTGGAAAAACATGAATAGAAGTATTATAGAGATGTCTACATTAACTGTACAGCTAAAGAATACGTGGAGATTTCATCTTAAAACATGAAAAACATCACTTTTATAAATTGCTCATTATGTTCAAGCTTCAAATTTAGCATGAAACTCTTCAAAGGATGAGTCATATTATCTATGATGCCCTTCAAAGATAAGTTTGATTTTCTCTCTCAGCTTTGAGACCAACTAGAATGGAATTTAAATGATAAAGAATATATACATAAACACAAAGCGAACTCAGAAAGTCATTACTAGATGGAGCAAGTGCTGAGAGATGAGTGAACTTTCAATACAGCTGATGCAGTTAAGTAGTATAACTGTGTTTAAGAAAAAATTATAAGGTTGAAGAGACTAATAAGTTAAAGAAATTAATCAAATCTGTGATTCTATGTAGCCAGCTGTTCATTTCAAAAGTAAATATCACTTTTATTAATGTTACCATTACATTTTTTCTTTAATATGCCAAGAAGGTTTGCATACTCAGTTTTGCAGACAAACCTATTGTTATGATTCAGGACAGAATTATTCACTGAAGAGCTGATAGATCTTACTCCAAATAGTCATAAATTTAATGACAATGTGAGATGAACAGAGAATACAGCTTCAAAGCCTCCTTAGTTCTATATATATGCATGAATGTATCAGGGCTGCTCTGAAAGTAATGCCTCCTATTTTATTATGTAGGCCCACAACAGCAGAGATGGATGTTGGTGGTATGGCAGTAGAGGTTGAACCTTCCCATCAACATTCTGTTACATTTTGTTGCCATGCAGCAGATGGCAGCAGAGGGGCAGTCTGACAAAAATGACATCTGACATGGAAGTGTGTATGAAGCAAAGGTGTGGAATTGAATTCCTCCATGCAAAAAAAAATGTCACCCATTGACATTTGAAAATGCTTCTTGAATGTTTCTGGAGACCAGCCAGTGGATGTGAGAACAGTGAGGCTTTGTGTAATGCGTGTCAGCAACAATGCCATCATAGCTGCTGTGAAACAGTGAGTCACCTCTGCTGGTGCAGATTTTTACAAGCATGGCAGACTCTTGTTCATCACTGCCAAAAATGCATAGCTAGTGGTTGTGTCTATGTTGAAAAATAGTGGGTTTTAGCTGAGAATTTATCAAATAATGTTATTGTGCTTCTTGTAGCTGTTGCAGTTTCCATGAAAATAAACCAGAGGTATTACTTTCGAAGCGACCTATGTATATGAATGCATGTGTTCATATATGTGTATGTGCATATTTATAAACATGTATCTTTACTTTTTCAACAATGCTTCTTCATGACTAATAATGTATGTGCCATGCATGGATGATTTTTCCATAGTTTCATGTGAGTATGATTAATTTTGAAGTTTCAGAATAAGCTCCAGCAGAGGTCTTCCTTCAGTTAAAGAATTTATCCCATCTTCTAGGTGTGTTGTCCAGTGTCTGATAATGCCTGGTATCCCGCTGAATTTCTTTGTTAGAAAATGTCTAAAATTTTCCTCCTTCCTTCGGCCAAATATGTTCTCACAAAACTTTAGAAAAGTTAATGAACTGTGACACGCAGTTTAACCTGCAAAATTTAGTTGAAGCTGAGCAACTGACTGTGAAGTCTTTAATTGTGATTGCCACACAGTGTTGTTTCTGTAGGAGACAAGATTGAAAAATAAGAAATATCACTCTTGCAAGGGGATACAGAGGGAACGCTTCAGATTAAAACCTCCAGAGAATAAAACATGTTGGTGTGTCTCACTCACACACAGGTTTTGATCTGGGGATCTTAAATTGCCTTGCAGATGTCTTATCATCTGGGAGGAAGGTGTTACATGTGCATATACAAATGTATAAATATATATATGTAGAGAAATGTATACACATATGGGCATGTGCATGATAAGAAATCCATGGTAGAAGCACATTAGTTCAATAGACAGTCGATCTGCCTTCAGCTGGCAGCACAGAAAGCTATTGTGCCAACACTGGTACAGACATTTTTATGTAACTTTCTGTATAAAAAATAAAGTCTCTGAATGAAATCCTGAGTCTGGTAGCAGAAATAATTGATTTCAGTAAGACAAGATTTCCAACTTTGCATCTGAGATCCACCTAGACTCTCTTTCTGTGTTTTTTATTTTTTTTAGTAGATGTGCAAGCACAAGATTGTATGTGTCTGAAACAAGAGTTTTTGCTTGGTGCTGTGGAACAGCAACTGCAACATGACATTTCACTGACTTTGTGAGATTCCACAAACCTGTAGCCTATATATACTCTTCTGCTCTTTTGAAATACAGTACTCATTGCCAGAACAAAATCTTTTGTGTCTGAGTGGATCAGTTTTAAAAACTGGTGTTCAGTCCCTTACTGAAATTGAGGCATTTTTAAAGTACAGATGGCAGAAGTATACGAAACCATGACTGAAGTAACATGGCAGAAAAACTAGAAGCTACCTTGTGAAATGATTAGGTGGCAAGACTAAACAAATGGACATATTTTTTCACAGTGTAATTAGGTCATAGACATTTTTGCCAGAAGAGATTTTAGATGACAGTTTTATAAAGGCACTGAAAAAGCAGAAGTATCTTCACGGTGGTGATGATGGGGAACACAAGATCAAAAGGTACGTAAAAAGCATGCTAAATATAAAAGAGATACATTCCCATCCATGGAAACTCTGCCTTGCAAGAATGTGGGAGCCATCTTAATCAAAGTTCCATCATACATTGAGCTGAATACATACAGTTCTCATGTAGATCTTGGCAACTGCTGAAGTCACAATACTGGGTTTGGTTAATCCTTGCTTCAACACAGAACAATCATTATTATGATCTTAAGTCAGGGTTTTTTTTGTACATTGTGACTGAGTCATGACAAGTTGGTTAAATATTAGATCATTTTTTGTTATAGTTCACTACTTTATCAGTCAAATAACCAATTATAAGATAGATCTTGTCTTCTGTCAAATGAAAAACATAAGGGTTTCCCTGATTTTACTTTTATTAGAGCTCTTCAAACCTTTTATTTTTTGCAAAATTAAAGGAAATTTCTCCTGATAGTGTTATTTTGGTCATTACAGCTAATATTTGTGTTACATTTTCATAATAAGACTTGGCAAAAACTAAATTTGCATCATTTTCCCCAAGCAGTTTTCTGTGTCATATTTGATAAAAAGTACTACACAGAAATTTTATGTATATTAGTTGTAGAGAATGTTGAAATAATCTGTTTATTAAAACTGACATATAGCACTAAAATGTTTTAGAAGATAGGAGGAAAGGACCATAATTCTTTTCTGTTCTAAAGTGCATTTTTTCATGTCTAATAGATTCTGGAATTGCTTAATCTCTTGACAAAAACTCTATAAATTACAATACTCTTCTAATGATCACAGGGTATTTCTTTCACTCTCAGGACATTACTACTCTAGTGGGAATTATGGTCACACTTTAAGAGGATTTGATTCAGTATTTGGCCAGTAATTGTGTGTTAATTAAATACCGATTGATTATTTAAAATGTGTGCTGAGTTTTAGTGCATTTATATTAGGTACCTAATCTGTAGATCTTGATTACAATGTTTTGAATGATAGATTACAGGCGCTGATATAACAGTGTTTGAGTGATGCTGGAAAGAGAATAAGCCAAGTGTTTGGTATCCAAGGACACCATGGCGGAAGTGGATAAACGGATGTTCCTTTTAAGCCGTGTTTATTGTTGGTTATGGTGCTTAAAACCAACATTTTATGGCTCTACCAAGTATAAGGACTTGATTTGCTTTGGCTATCTGCTACATGAGCAAGCAACCACAGCTTCCTTTCTTAAAGAAGGGAAAGATTTGAAAACAAGATAAAGTTTCAGTCATCTCACACCTTGGGGGTTACACACACTGGAGCAAATAGCAGTTTCACAGATAGATAGTTTTATCCTGTTTTGAATAACCAGTACGGATCAGCAAAGCTTTTTTATTTTTAATAAACCTCAAATCAAGTACTTTTTATAGAATGTGATCCATGCCCATTTGATTAAAATCTGGATGTTCTGGATGTGAATTTAGGGTTCACAAGAAAATATAGCCAGTTTATGACAATCAGCGGTTTTGTTTGTGTTTAGTTTGCCAGGGGCTATGTTGGCAGAGAAAAATTCATCACTTTATGGCTTCTGTACAAAGGTGAGAGCTACAGATCAGACTGAAATCATTTCATGTTTTCATCACTTTGCAGACGTCCATGATTTCTGAATGGTGTGTTAGCTTAAGTTAGCACTTTGTGCAAGTGAAAGATACTTTTACCAACTATCAAAGAATCATACGGGATGGAAGGGATCTCTGGAGATCGTCTAGTCCAACCCCCTACTAAAGCAGTTCCCTACAGTAGGTTACACAGGAAAGTGTCCAGGTGTGTTTTGAATATCTCCAAAGAACGAGAATCCAGAAATTCTCTGGGCAGCTTGTTTCATTGCTCTGTCACTCTCAAAGTAAAGAAATTTTTATTCAAGTTCGTGGAACTTCCTGTTTCACTTTGCGTGCGTTCTCCCTTGTCCTGTTGCTGGGCACAATTGAAAAGAGTCTGTCTCTGTCCTTTTGACTCCCACCCTTTAGATACTTGTAAGTGTTGATAAGATCTCCCTGCAGTCTTCTCTTCTCCAGGCTGAACAGTCCCAGGTCACTCAGCTTTCCTCATAAGGGAGATGCTCCAGGCCTCTCATTATCTTTGTAGCCCTCTGCTGGACTCTAACTCTAGAGGTTCCCTGTCTTTCTTGAGCTGAGGGGCCCAGAACTGGAAGTACTCTAGATGTGGCCTCACCAGGGCAGAGTAGAGGGGAAGGATCACCTCCCTCGACCTGCTGGCCATGCTCTTTTTAATGAGTCCCAGTATACCATTGGCCTTCCTGGCCACCAGGGCACACTGCTGGCTCATAGTCAAAGAAGAAGAGATAAAACTTCAAGAGATTACATAAAGACCAAATGGCAGTATGTGCCAGAGCTAGCAGAACATAAATTAATCCAGAAAATAAATGCTTCTGATTTTAACATATTTGCAGATTATAAACGTACAGATCATTTATTAAATCCATTTAATGAAATACCCACCAAAACAAAACAAAAGAAACATGGAAGATTCTAATGTATTTTTATCTACATTTGACTGCTGTTTTCTATGATAAGAACTTCAGGGTTTAAATACATAAGTGTCTCAGACTATGGTTTATTACAGCAGAAACGAAAATTAATCTAATACCATTTGGACAATAGCAGCTGGTTTTATCTGCTGTGCCAGATTTATTTTTTGCAACATTCCTGATGTTTCCTGTGTGCAGGCCCAGTGGGGGTGAGGATAGCAAGCCTGAGTTTGTTTGAATGGTCATTGCCAAGATTCTGGCTTTCTATTGAAAAGGAAGAAAAGAAAAGCATAGATTTGAACAGACATTGGGCTGAGAAGCCCGAAGACTGAAGTTCTGTGTTTACCAGCAGAATGGTTGTATGACAAACAGATGATGGCAGTTCAAGTTTCCCTGTGCTGGTCTGCCAGCATCCCTGTTCAGAAGAGATCAAGGTTGTGGGTGAGAGGACAGAACAAATCTTTACATTCATATATTTTGGTATCTCGAGCTCTTTTAGGAGGAGCCTCTACTACTAGCAGGTTGAGAGAGGTGATCCTTCTCATCTACTCAGCATTGGTGAGACTGCACATGGAGGGCTGGGTCCAGTTCTGACCTTCCCACTACAAGAGAGACATGAAGCTCCTGGAATAAGCCCAGCAAGGGACCATGAAGATGAAGGGCCTAGAGCACCTCTCTGATGAGAAGAGGCTGAGAGATCTGGGCCTGTTCAGCCTGAAGAAGAGGAGGCTCAGGGGAATCTTGTCAATGTCTACAATTACCCGAATGGAGAATGCAAAGAGGACAGAGCCAGGCTCTTTTCAGTGGTAGCCAGTGCCAGGACAAGAGGCAATGAGCACAAACTAGAACACAGGAAGCTCCCTCTGAACACCAGGAAGCAATTCTGTGCTATGCAGGTGATGGAGTGCTGGTACAAGTTGCCCAGAGTGGTTGTGGAGTCTCTTCCTCGAGGAACTTCCTGGACGTGGTCCTGAGCACCCTGCTCTGTGTGGCTCTGCTGGAACAGGGGTTGGGCAAGATGAATCGTAGAATCATAGAATCATAGAATAGTTCAGGTTGCAAGGGACCTTAGAGATCATCTTGTTTCAACTCCCCTGCTATGGGCAAGGACACCTCCCACTAGACCAGGCTGCTCAAAGCCCCATCCAGCCTGAGATGAACCCATAGGTCCCTGTCTCCCTCAGTCATTCCGAGATTCTCTGACATAGTCTTTGGCCTCCGTGTTGTAACTGTCAAAAAGGACATCTTTGGTAATGATAGGCTTTTTGCATATATACAAAACTGGACAGAAAGCAAATGCCAAAAGTTCACATAGGACCCTGAAGAGATGACATAATTCAGTCACAAACCAGCAGGACTTAATTCAGGAAAACAGCCAGAGGTGCCAGGGTCTACACTGCTATCATCTGTTCCCCAAGTCACAAATTCTCATCTTCAGCAATGCTTGCCAAGCCTTCTGCTGAGACCACATTGTCCTCTCTGTCCCACACTCTCAGAATGACAGGTTTTGCCTTTCACAAGCTTCAATAATTATCTGTGGGCCAGTCTGTGCATTCAGATGGCAAGCAAACTGCAGTGTCCCTACTATATCACACTGCATCAAGACTTTTTGAGGTCAATTATTCTTTTGTAGGAAAGGAAGTCACTTGTTATCCCTTTATTTTGAGTGTAACATCCTAATTTTCAACTAAGGCTAATTTGCTACCTCCTCCTCCACCTTCTTGAGGGCACCAAGGGAGCAGAAATTCCAACACTAGCCAGTCATACCTAGCATGAACACTTGAAGCTATGCAAGAATGCAGAGAGAATTTTGTTTCTTTCTGCTTCCCAGCAGGTCTGCAACTGACCCTGCCAAATTCCGGTCTTCAGTACTCTCAGATAATGGATTTTTATTTATTTTAAGGTCACTGACACCTTACAAAGAACACAGAAAATGTTGAGTGTGTTTCCTCTGAAAAGGAGGACTTTGATTTGCACTGAATGTTACCCATTCATAATTATTGGAGAGCTGACTGAAAGACAATAAAAGAAGGCTTGATTTTTGTAGGGATGTTTTGTTTGTTTGTTTTTAACTTCAGTATTCCTTCTTTCCTTCCTCCCAGCTCTCCATCAGTATTATGTATGTCTGACTGGATGAAGAATTACAGCTAAAGGTATATGAAAAGCCAGTTGTGGTTCATATCTTATTCTACTCACTGGATACAAGATAAAGCTCCACTTAAAAGTTTGGAAATTGGGTATTATCTCTACTATTCTGTTGTGAATAATAACAGGTTCTTCATATTGTAAGATAAGCACAGAAGAAAAAAAAGAATAAAAAAAGCTCTTTATCAGTGGAAAATACTCTAAGAACAATACAAGCACATTCTGCACATTCGGATAGTAATAGAGAGTGATTACATTTTGACTAAAGTTAAGAAAAGGAGCTGCTCTCGAATTCCTTCAGGGAAAAAAAAAAAAAAAAAAAAAGGATAAATATATTCTACCACCAAAAACAATTTATATACTGCCTGGTGATGTTTTGTGGTTGCAGTGACCAGGTTCCAAGGAATGGACCTTTTTGATAAATGACTGTATAGATTAAATACTGCCACTGTGTGTGGAGCTTGTCAGTCATATCCTGATATATCAGTGATGGCTTGGAGAGATGAAGAGAAAAAGAAGGGAAACATGTTTGATTCAACAGCTGGTTGTTCACATTAGTAATTTTACATGTGCACATATGCAAAAATCTATGCACGTATGCATTTACCCATAAGTATACATACACAGGCAGTTATACTATTGATTTTCAATATAACAGACCAAAAAAAATTGAAAAATCTGTTTACCTGTGAAACAATAGGAAAAAAATAAGAACAATCTCCTCCTCAAAAAAAAAAAGTATTGTGTCTAACTGCAGTGTACAATATCATGTAAGAATACTGCATGCAGTTAAACATAAGAATCAACAGATTTCTCCAAGTGGGAAATAAGCTATTTGAAGATTTCAGCTTTTTTTTAACTGGCCAAAGTGTGGTCAGTAGAAGCAGGCATGACTCTGAAAGGAGTAATGAGATGACAAAAGGAGATGAGATTATACTTGAAAGAGTATCACTGTACAAAGCATAGTACTCAGCTTTTGTTGTGAACTCTCGGACTTATGTCCCTCAGTTAGACTGGTAGTAGAAAGAGGCTTATGTGCAGGGTGAGAGGAGCAAGAATTGCATCTTCATTCCAGTTTTCTATTCTGAGACTCAAGACAGTTCAGCTATGGATGCACTAAGACTGCGTTTTCTACTCAGGAGAAAGGTACAATCACCTGCAGTGAGTGGGAAGGCAGGTGATGTAAAACATAGGTATGAATGCCTATTAAGAAAAGGGAAACATTCTGCTATCAATTCAGAAGCTTAATGTCTGATTTAAAATGTATAAGTGCTTCAAATACTCATGAACTTCAGCAACTAAAACTTTTGAAATCCGAAGTAATTGGTTGATAGTTTGCCAAATTGGACCTTAGAATCTTGACACTGAGTGAGTACATTATATGTGTGTGGATGTACTTTTTCCGTCCCTCAGAAAGTGAGTTTTTAAGAATGAATTGAAATGTGTTATTTTCCAAAGCTTGCACTGAATATAATTTATTTTAAAAAAGATTTCTCCAACCCACCTACCCAAGCATCCTAGACTAGGCATCTCGTTCTCATACTGCAAATCGTGAAGCACATTGTGATACATCAAGTCATATATCAAAATTAGAGAGGAATGAATCATAGCAGATTGAAATTTTGGTTGGCTCACTCTCCAGGTCTGTGGTTTGCAAAATGGAGTTGAATAGCTTGAAAGACTGCTGTTTTCTTTGCCTTCTTTTGTACCTAAAGATAGCAAAGAGTCAGCAAACACTGAGAACATTCTCATCTTATTTCTTCTGGTATTTGCATGTGCATCTTCTTTCTGCTCTTAGCCAGTGGTCCAGATGTGCAGTCAGTACTACTTCTCCTTCCAGAAATTGCCCCCCTACCTCCCCATTAAGCAGCTTATTATTCTTCCTTCTTCACATGGCTGACACTCAGTTGCAGCTCTAGTACCAATCTCCCCCCACCCTCCACCATTAGATTGCAAACAAAAGTTAGACATTCCTGGCTGAACCTACTTAGCTGTTTGTCTCCCTGCCTCCTGTTATTGCGTGCACATGCCTGAGATCTTAAACTCTGTCCACAGGCTCATTATACTGCATGCCTGCTCCTCTCAGAAGTCAAGTACTTAAATACAGTCTTAATCCACAAGTATAATCTCTGTGATTTTAGGCCACAGCTGGAATACCAAAATAGAAAAATGTGAAATAATGAAAACCTACTAACCTTTGTTGACCTCAGATCTATTTTTTAGTGAAGATTTGGGCCTGGGTTTCCCTTCTACAGGTCAGCTCAAACAATCCCTAATGCAAACACAACAATCTTAAAAATGCAGTGATGTGTCACCCCATGATTCATCATCCTGCAAGACAGAACCAAAATAATCATTCCCTAAGCAGAGATGTACCATCATGTGATATATGGAAAGCTGACATTTTAAAAATGTACAGGGAAGGATGGTTTTTCAAAGGTTTACCAGTCAGTACCCCCAGAGAAGTTACTTAAATAAATCTGTAGTTTGTAAGTCTATGCTAAATGCTTGCCCTGAGGTCTTATTCCAATCCCATTGATGCTGATGGAAGCAGAATCCACTGAGGCAGAAACAGCAGGCTGGAGTAGCTAAACTTCAACTATTCTAAAATTCACAGCCTTTTGTAATCTCTTACCACTGCAGAAGAAATGAATCCAATCAAGTCTTCCCCTGTTCCTCTTGCTGTCAAATTCTCCCTTACTCTATGCCCAAATATTTTGTACTTGTTATCATCTGTTGCGTCTCCTACAGTCCTTGCTTTGTAGACCCAGGTGTTATGAACCAAAAAAGTTTGACAAATAAAACACATCAAATGCATGAGAACATGTTCAGAACAATGGTGCAGTCTCATAAAAGACACTAAAATCTCTGTGTGGGTTAGCATTATCTTTCCTATGCCATGTCCTCTTAATGCCTTCCACATTAAGCTAGTGCCTGATTTGTGTCATGAAGCATTACTCTTTCAGTTCTTTTTCTTTTTTCTTTTTTTTAATCTTATCTAAAGATGTTCTCATTATCCATATAAATGCCTGTTTTTCTTTCTGAACTCTGTCTTAATGAAATCTTATGGCAGTGGGTTTGACTGATTAATTATGCATTGTATAAGAAGATACTCCCTTTTATCAGTTGGAATTTATTTCCTTTCAGTTTCATCTACTGTCTCGTTATTCTTGTCTCTTGACAAAGGGCAAGTAAGTTTATCTTGTTTTAAAATCCTTTCATATCACTTTTCCTCAGTGTGGACATATACTGTATCCCCAATACCTATTGCTGCAAGGATCTCAATATCTCTCAGTCTTTGGATGTCACTGGCTTTCATTTCTTGTTTTTCAGAGCCCCAAAGGCTTTTTAGTGGATATGCAGGCCCTAGTTAGTAACTGAGTTACTACAGTATTCCTAATACAGGTGTTCTGCAGATATTTTGAAGCAAAGTCAAAATCAAGGGTTACTACCTAAATAAAACACTGTTTCTATGCCTACCTCTCATCAGTGTTCACCACTCTGCATATTATCTTGATTTCTGAAAGCTATGCTCATTCAGTATTGAAGTTTACATTGCTGATCAACTCAAATTAGCTCTTCGCCAAACTATTCCTTTTTCTTTTCCTACCTTGAATCTTTCCTGTAGTTCATTTGTTTCTCTATTCTTTTGCCATTTACTTAAGTGTTCTGCAAGCACAGAATAGGGGGTTAGGTTGCTTTAGAGTCTATCTGCCTTCCCTTTCACTTGGTACAGCCATCCAGCATGTGGGACAGGTGTGCAATCATTCTTTCTTCATCCCTAGGGTTCATATATCCCTGTTCAGTAACGCTTACAGTTTTCCTGATAGGAAGATCAGCGCTCTGAACATAAGCATAAACCTGATGTTCACCCAAAAAAAGTGCCTCTTTGGAGGCACAATGCAAAGTCGAAGCTGATATTCAAACCTCCAAGCAATAGCTAAGATTAAGCCATGAGGGGAATCAGCAATATCTGCATGATGCTATTGCACTAATTTTATCTTGGCTAAACTTTGAGCTGGGCTCAACTGAACAGGGCACAGGAGGGTCTGGTTTAAAACTCATTCTGTATTACTTCTTATCTATTAATCTCAGCTATTAACCTGGCTGGCTAGGTCTGCATTCAGTAGAAGCATTCAGTGGTGTTCATCAGTGTTCAGATGGGCTACGTGGAAAGAATTCTACTCAAGAACAAAAGGGTTTCTTGCATTGCAAAAGGAATGTAGAAAGAAGGCAGATCCATATTAGTCAGCTGGCTTTGTGATGGACGGTCCAGATCTGGCACAGATTCTGGTTGAGGGAAGCAGAAAATGAAGTTAAAATCTTTGACCACTTGTATTTGAATACTGTGTTTAGTATAATCAGGAAAAAAATATTTAAAATCTGAATAAAATTTCCATGTTTATAGGTTCTGTCTTAACATTCTCATACAATTTTATCTCTCATAGTTTAAAGACAGTTTATGACTGTATTAAACAATATCCTTGTAATACAGAGCACTGAAGGAGAACACTGGTAGCATCTCATTAACACAGGACAGATCATTGCCTCCTGGCACTAGTTTTGTGCCTTATCACCAAAATTGTTCATTTGATTGTGATGGAGGGGAAGGAAGCACAGAAAAGAGCATGACAAAAACTAAATCCTCACTCTATTGAAACCCTCTTGCTGTGGTTTAATTAGAGGATTTCAGGAAGCCCCAGATTAGTAAATGGAAATCTTTGTGATTTGCCTTGGTAATTATTAGACTGAAATTTCAGGAGTTGAGATAATTCCCAAGGGAGGGTACATCTGTGCACTTCAAATTAGCTGCTTATATGCTTGCTTAGATTCTTTACATGCCTTCCAAACCATGCTGGCATGCTTAAAAGGTATACTCAGGTTGACAGATTTAGAAGGAGGAAAATCTTTGGTAGATTGCCTCAGCAGAAAATTCCCTGCAGTGTTTCATGTAGAGTGTTTCTCCTCCTCCTGGAAAAGATATCCCAGAGGAATTCAGCTTTCTCCAGGCATAACTACCTAAATCTCAAGAAATAAGAATTAGGACCATAAAAGAGTATTATTTGAGACCCTCAGCCTCTCCTGAAACAACATACACCTGGCAGTCCTGGCTCTGGTCCCACGCTAGTGTAATTTTGGCCCCATATGAGTAACAGGTTGTCACAAGTAAGGCTTACTGTCTGTTGATCTCATAAGACTAACAAATGAGAGTAGACACTATTGGAGAATGGGGAGGTTTTAAGATCTGAAAGCACGTAGCTTGTGCTTCTAGTCTTAACCGCTTTCAGGTATCAGATTATAAAGATATGTCTTTTCAACGGTTTTATTTAAAAGGTTTTACAACATCCCTTATGCTTCTGGACTAGGACATCTGACTTTACAATTAGAGGTATTCAAAAGCTTGGTGCTTTTCGTTTGTGTTAAGGAATATCCTTCGTTATTCTCTCACTTATTTTTAATGTTACTATGAAGTGTGAAATCTCAAGTATTTTATTCCAGTTTTATGCCAGGATGAAGCTCTGAAAAAAATGAGGCAAAATTTGTGTGGCTGAAAAGTTACATGTACTTCAGACATTCTTCTTGAGATCACTTTGTTTCTGTGGTGTTTCAGTGTGAAGGTACCAGCTGCTAACTAGGGCTGACCAAAAGATGCATCTGACTATGAGGGTTATACTTTTGCCTGGGTGCAGAGATATCCAGTGTTGTTTGAGATATCTCAGATTATACCACTGGCTTATAGCAGCCCGTCTGGAAGAGCATGAGACTCTTGTAATCTAGTGCTGTATCTGCCAAGCCTCTGTGGCTTGGTTTTATTTACATCATCTCAATTGTGCTGAATGTTTATCTTGAATTAACTGAATCATCCCTTACTGAGCATCGCTTGAAGCTCAATTCTGAACTCTTGTTGAGACCTTTTTAAGAGATCATGCATTCAAAAATCTCCATCAAAATCTGTACACCCTGCTGTCCTTTGCTTTCCACGCAGTTACAATTAAATATCTGTGTATTCTGTATCCCACTGGAAATGCTGGGAACTTGAGCATTCCTGGCTGCATTCCTAGTATAGCTCAGCCTCAGCCTTGAATTCATAAATAAAAATCCCATGTAAATTAGCTCATTTATTTGCAGTCAGGATTATGCTGGCACTTGTCATAATCATGTATTCTACGTTTTTTTTTTATATCTCTCAGCTAGCTGGGTTTTTTTTAACTATTCATATTTTTATCTCCAGTTGTTTACTGTCTTATAGTTCAGCTCAGATTACCCATTACTGTGACCAAAGCTAACACTGCAGCATTCAAAGAAATCTGCTTTCTCACCTTCTCTTTTCTTCCTTTTTTTTTTNTGAGGGGGGGGGAGGGGAAGAGACAGAGAAGAAAAAGAGGAGAAAAAAATACATGTCTTCTAATCTTCCGACTATTTAAGAAGAGGAGACTAGTCTTTCAGAATGTGAAAGTGAGACATATGGAATTTCTTTTTTTTTCCTCCAAAATTTCGTTAATAAACTGTAATTTAGATGATGAGTGAGAAGGAGCTTTGATACAGCAATGATATTGACATACATGGAGAACTCACAGAAAATTTTCCTTTTGGCTAAAATATGCAGTAAAATTTTAATTATTATAACATAATGCTTTAAAAGGCTGGTTCGTGATCATTTTCCAGCCATTTTACTCTGGATTAAAATCTGAGTGACTTGATCCAATTCCTAGAGAGTCAATGACAAGTTTGGGATCAGGGATAAAATTACCATAATGCAATTTGTTCCTCCTCACTGACATACAAAAAGTATATTCTCTTTAAAAAAGCTGTTTCTCACAAAGTGTGTTCCCTTTAAACTTCTTCAGTTTCTAGAAACACAAGCAGCGTTTGATTGTTTCTAAGACTGGTGGATGTCCTTTTTTCTTTTCTCAGATCAGCTGAAAAATCAGCTGCTGGACCAAACTGAAGCACCATGTTTGAAGCAGCCAAAGCAGAAACATGATGATGGGAGACCATGCATCATTACTGTGAAATCTGGCCCCATCTCAGCTAAGATTCTTCCATAAAGAAAATGGTCTTCTCCGCAAAGGAATGGGAAACTGGCCCAGGGACACAAAACCCATCATGTTCAAGAATAAAATCTCCTTAGCCTTTGACCCTTGATTTACCATCCCTCCTTTACTTTCACCATCTCTGTAATATTCTTGTTTGAAAAGCATTTGGGAGCTTAAAACAGTAATAGAAATGTTCTGTATTATCAGCATCAGTTTTTTCGTGATAGCTAAACTAAAACAATAGATTTTTCTATAAAAGTGATTCTTATTTACCCAAAAATGTTAGCCTCAAATGCAATGTGCTTTCCACTAGGCAATGAATAATGTCTGAAATAAAATAGGAGTTAAAGGTACAAAAGATAAAAAAAAAAAAAAAAGAGAGAGAGAATATTTAGCAAATGGAAGAAGAATCTAAAGGGAACGAAAAAAAAGAAAAGAAAATATTCTTAAAAATAAAGAGAACAAATTTAGAGGTAAATCAGAGATTTTAAACATTAATCAGTACTTTCTGAGTAAAAATGCAAGGCTATTCTGGCTCTATTTTATGAAGAACAAAATTACGGTATGCATTTTTATGGTTCGATCTAATTGCTGTTTTGAAAATGGCTTCCTTATCACTGAAAGCTAAGGGAATGTGAACATGCTTGTAGGCCTTTGTTCTTTTATTGAGAGATTTATGTTGCTAACCTTCAAACAGGGGGTGATATATGGGTTCATATCTTTACTGACAAATTCCAGCCTCCCTAAACTCTAAAGGTTGAAATGCAGGTATAACAGCACATACGACTTACTTATCAGACTTCTCAGCATGAGGAGAACTTAAATTAAAAAAGAGAAAAAAAAAAAAAAAAAAGATCAGAAAAGGATATCAAATGGCTATGACCTATAACCACCCCTGAAAGCTAAGAATGGACTTGATCTTCGTGTGCTTTGTCTAACATATAGAAACTGCTAAACAGGCAGACAAAAGAACAATGGGATAGAAAAGAAAATATTCTAGAGATAATATTTCAGACCTGAAAGACAAGATAATTTGTGATAAGCATTAGAGGCATTAGGGACACTAGTTCTCTGGTTAGGCAAAAATACGGCATTCTATTTAGCAGACAAAAGCCACAGAGAACTGATGCATTTAGGAAACTCTGATCCTTGTAAATTTGTATTAGAGCAGACTGAGGAAGTAAATGAAGCCAAGCTATCAGCAGTCTTACAAATCAGATGTGCAAGTAAAGCAGTAAGATCAAGTAAAGGTCAGGTTTTATGGCAAAAATCAAGGATTAAATCATGGGAGCTGTCATCATTGATGGTATCATATATTTTCTTTTTAATACAAAGCATGGTCATGGACTGTGTTTCTGTGGTAACAAGAAAGGTTGATATCAGAATTATGATGTAAATGAATGGATCCTCATATACCTTCTGATTCACAGTCAGTGAAGGATGCGCATAGGGAACTTAGATGTAACTTCTATAAGAATATCATTATAAAGAACAAAGAAGAATGGGTCTATGTGCTGACAGAGGGCTCTGCACATTTTTTGACAGGATAGCAATAATGAGAGCAAAGCAAGCCTTTCTCTTGCTTGCTTTCTTTTTCCTTTCTCTGGTCTCATCTTCTCTCTTTATTTCCTGTTCTGTTGTCTTTCAGAGATTATATTGTGAGTCCTGAAATGTTATAAATGAAGTTGAATGAGATTAGCTGATAAAATAAATGAAATATTGATTTGGGGTAAAGGGGTCTATTTGTAATGGAAGTTTCTCCATAAACATACATATTGTATCAATAACTATGTTGAATGCAAAGCACATTGCTATAAAAGTGAGGACAAAATGTCCTTGACAGTATAATGAAGTTGGAAATGGCCTCAGAACCAGTACAGAGGTGATGCTGGTTTTCTCTTGGAAAACCCATCTTCTCATGCTCGAATGGACTTATATTTATTTGCTTCTCCTCTTCCAAGCCAGTTGCTACATGCCAAAAAGTATCTCTGAATGAGTGACATTGTGGGGTTCCATATTTATTCTCTCTCAGTGGCTTCTGAATCAAATGCTTGTGTTTTACAAGTCCAAAGATGATTTTCTGTCTGCCAGAGCTCTAAATTCAATCCAGGATCAGAAAAATAAGCATTGTTCTTTCTGGGCTTTTTTGAAATGTTCACAACAAAATGCCAAACACATCAAAAGCTGGGATCACTGCATTTTCAGTTGATCTTGCTTCCATGGTCTTGTTTTCAATTAGAACTGCAAATATGTTATTTTCTTCAGTATCAAGGCTCAAGAGTGGCATAATACTTAAACTAGAAAATGAAAATATATGACAACAATTCTGAAATCTGTTATTTTAAAATGCAAAATATTCACATGGAAATCTGCCCTTGTATTTTCACCATGGAAGTTTTTTGTGTGATCTAATGATAGGTAGTCTTTTCAGGAAAAAAAAAAAAGCACAATGTATTTCACGAAAATTGTTGAGAGAATATTTTCCATTTTTTTCTCTGATAATTACATTTTTATATAGTTTATTAAAAGATTATTGCCCCATTGCTGCAGTAAAAATTGCACACCTGGAGCTTTGACGATATTTTGATCAGTTGTCATTATGGTATAAGTCTGACCTTGTTCACTGTCCTGACACTATATCAATGCTTTTAGTGCAAAAAGGAGAAATTGTGCAACGGTCAAGAATTGTCAGTATGATAAAGAGACAATTCTAAATGAGTCCCACGACAGGCATGTAATGCAGCAGAAAATTTCCTGATATCCTCAATGTTCAATATTTCATCTCTATATATCAGCGTGGATTAGACTGGATGAACAGATGACACCCCTCTACACAGACCTTGAAACTAATTTGTGCAGCTATCATGTTTATAATAATGGTCCTCAAAAGCACACTCGGCCTAGTTTTATGCTATCCTCTAACAGACACCTTTAAAAGAGGGCAGTCAAAAATATCTTCTCACTGCACTTGCATTTTTTTTATCCGTTATGTTACATATAGAGATGTGTTGAAAATCGCGATCTATTTATATGATAGTTGAAGAACCATGCTTTGGCCGTGTACTCTAAAAGCAGCAGATGCTATCTGCAATTAAAATGATGTAAATGTATCGTGTTGAAGAACAATTTAAAAGTATTTGTGTGAGCACTTCTGATGACAGTAGTAGCACCTATATTATTATAATGAAAGGTCTCTGTGAGGTCTCTATGTCATTTATTTTAAAGGTACTTCTGCAGTCACAATGTTCTATTATTTCAATGAAAAACGGAGACAGTATTTATTATAGTGGTAGCTGTATATTTATAACAAGTTGATTAAAAAAATAAGTTTTAGTGGATGACTAAGCAAGATTTAAAATTATCAGTTACCATTGTATAAAGCAGCAACCAATGAATGTTTTTTTCTTTTTCAAAAAGAGAGGTATAAGAAATGATAATTCCATCACAAAATATGCTCTTCAAGCAAGTTCTGCTTTCCCAGTAGTCTGCTTTAAATGGTGATCCTTGAAGCATGCCCTGAAGGCAAACACATCCACACTGGTTCAGAGGAAGAAGTTACAAAACTAATGATTCAGCAAGAAAAAAACTTCTGTCAAATACCTCTATTGTACTGTTATAAAACAAAACAAAACAAACAAAAAATCTCTTAGTTAGCTGTCTATGTTATTTTAACAAAGCTTTAAATCACTTTCATTACAGCTGTAAGGAAGTGTATATTACCAGGTTGATGTTAATCAACTTAAATTCTTCATATTCCCTAAGACATTAAGAAATATTGAAATTACAATGAAAAAGAGTCTACAATCTATGCAAGTTTTGCAAGTGAGCAAGTAAAAGAAGGAAGAAAAGTAATAAAGATCAAAAAAGTTGAGAGTAAGGAATTCCAATAAAATTTTACTTCATTTGAGTTAAAGAAAAAAGAAGTGTTGTAAATCTTCTTATATTGTTAGAGGCTGGAAACCACTGGATTGAGCAACAAAGTGATTATTTTTTACTGAAAGTTTATTTCTCAAAGAAAGAGACCTCAAGATATTTAAACAGTAAATATGACAACCAGAACTTGGAAACTCTGCATTTTGCCTCTCAAACATCTACATTACCTATCTTCCACACTGATGAGAGGTCTCTCATTTGCATGAAGTTTTGTTTCCAAATGAGTATACGAGATAGTTTAAAGTAGGACACTGTGCAGGTGGCAAAAGCTTCAAGTGACAAAGTGTCCTTCAGAAATAAAATGATAATCTCCTCATCACATGTAAATGACAGAAGGTAATCCTGGCAACTGCTGAAAACTGATCATCCAACAATAACAAGGACTGAAGCCCTGGATATCTGCACAAGTATCAAATATCAGACAGTGGCAGATATGCCAGATCTCCTCTAGCCAGGATCATATCACTTGCTCTATCCAGAGTAATTCTTGAGCCAGCTACTCTGCTATAACTTCTGCCAGATCCCGGCAGAAGATGCTATCAAAAAACTTCAAACATTCATTTGGAAGAATTAAAGACATGAGATAGGAAAGTTTATCTAGATGAAGACAAAATACACTGTAACTTCACCTTCCTCTTAAGTGCAATCCTGATTTCCTTAACAGGTGAAGAAAAAGGAGAACATGATGGAGATCATTGGGATACTTCAAGAATGAGGTCTGAAAAAGAGCAAGTGTTCCACTCTATCTTTTTTTGTCTTCAAGTGCTAACTCAGTGAAGTCCTGTCAGATCAGTCCTGTTGGTTTACTGCAGACAAAACACTATAGAAATAAGGGTTCCAAAAGTAAGAGTTCCAAAAATGAACTGATAAAATGGCTGAAAGTGCTTTTCTAGAGGAATCCACAGAACATATTGTGGTTTTCACTTGCAATCACATGAAATTATGTTATTAGAAAGAATAAAAAACAGAAACATTCAGCTAACTTGATGCACAATTTGAATCTTAATGTGTTAAAATGTAAGTTACCCATGGAAAGGAAGTTGCACAAATATTTTGGTACAAGAGCAATTAAAATATTTACAGCTAACCAATATAATGAAATACCTATATGTCCTCACTCCCTGAGAGTATCATTCTCTCCTGAAGGAGTCTTACCCTGGGATGCTCCCAGAAATGAGGATAAATTCAATATGCATTAAGAATAAAAATTTCTGAGAGTTTCTCCACAAGTCTAGAAACCGTAAGAGAAATCTGGATGGGGTAGAAACTTAGAAGCTGCAAACGTAAATTCTCTTGTCCGTATGGTATACCCTGAAAGTCTTGGTCTCCAGTTAGGATTCCTTAAGATAGCTCCTTGAAGATGAAGAACTTCTATTTTGGCAGAGATTTATTAAAAACAGTTCAATATACATATTTCTTCCAGTAAATAGATATTTTTAACTAGCCAAAAAAAAATAAACTCATGGGAAGTAGACCAAATCTAGTTCTTAAACTCTATTCCCTTCAAGTTGTTATCCAGATTGACAAGGAATTCACTGAATGTTGTTACAAAGATCGCAGAAAAATGCACTAAAAAGTGCTATGGGTATCAGTGTCTTGATTGATTCAGATCATATTATGGTTATTAAGAGTTTCTATTAGCACCGAGCTCAGTATTTCAGCACTAACTTTCCCTCAGATGAATCTGGCGTAGATTCAAGTCACAATTCTGATGTAAAGTTCTTCCAAGACCTTAGACAGAATGTAATGTTTGAAAATAGATATAAACAAATGTATTATTTGTCCCAAAGGACCTTGTTCTGATGCTCACTCCAAATTCAATCAATTTTTCCACAGCATAGCTGACAATTTTCCCCATAATCAGTAAGCACTCCAAGTATTCAGTAAATAGATTCATTCAAGGTTAACCAAACAATATGGCACCAAGGAATTGTCCTGATTGAGATTTTATGGATGCTCTGATGGGGCCAGACAAGTGTCAGGTCTTGAAAAGAATTTAAAAAAAAAATAAAAAAAAAATCCTAACAACTCCAGATTCTTTTGCCATATTAGCAAAAGAAGTTATAAAGCACTATTATTTCAACATTTTAGAGAAAGCAGACATATAGCACTACTAATTTTGTCAGTCCTCTTTGTCAGAGAGACTATTGTAAAGCCTACCAGCAAATGACCAAAGTGAGTTATCAGAAGAAAGTAAGAAATTATTTTTAAAAGCTAGAACCAATAACATATGTACACTATAATCATGGCTATAATTACAAAATATTATATTACTTTCCAGTGTTTTTGCTTGAATTTCTCCGTATTATCAGGACTATATTTTTCTGTTTGTTCAGGTGGTGTTGCTACCATCTAACTTAAACCAACAGTGCTAATTGATTACTATTCTGATCCCCCAGCATCTGAAATTTTTCTTTAAATGTGACAAGTAATAGTATTTGCCCCACTTCTTATTCAAAGGTACATCCAAATCTCAATACAGGTGGTTTTTTTTTTAATACTTTTAATGTTTTGAGTGATGAACACTTTGTTATATTCATCCCCAATGAGTGTCTTGGATAAAAAGAAAATAGCAACAGAGACATGAAAAGGAGGCTTTATATCAGAGGGTAAAGAAATTGATCATCTATTCGAATGTTTCATCACAAATTACTCAGATGAGAATCTCATGTTATTTATCCAGCAATTTGAGTGACTGCTCAAATTATAATAAGATAATGTTATAATTACAGTAATTTGAGTGGATAGGGTTGGAACTGAATATAAAAAATAAAAAACAACCTGGAGGATCTTAATATCAGTTTGTTTAGAACAGTTTCTTTTCTCTTCTTTTCAGTTTCTCTTCCAACATGAAAAAGAAAAAAATTATTTTCATGTGAAATCATAAACTCTTAATGTCCCACACTTGAAGACTTTCAAATTGCCTCTTAAACTTAAGTAATTTGCCATATTTAAAATCATTTTCTCTGAGTTCAAAGCACAGTTTTGAAGCAAAATTTGTGGGGGTCTTGAACTTGTTCAAGAATTCGAGTTTGGTAACAACTTTCTCAGATCTCTGCAGAAATCCAGTAATTGTTGTTCCAAAGTGACAAATAATTGCATATACACACACATATTTATACGTATAGGGATAATTATATATGGGTCTGTATATGTATATATACATGCAGTTAAATTACTTCAGTTTCCAGTTAGTGGACAAATGTGAATGTGATCTATACATACGAATTTTGATATAAATATTGTACTTTAAAAACTTATAACAAAAATATTCATCACTAAAACTGTTGGAAAATGAGTTCAGACTATTTTTACCATCCTGTCCTCTTCTGTCATGCTTCAGTTTGGACAAGATCTATATCTGTATATATTACAGATATTTTGAAAATATTTGCTCATGTTCTCAATCAATCCTTGTCTGTAGAAAATATTTCTTGTTGTTCTTTCAATATTATATTTTTTGGTGTGCTTTTCAAGTTGGTGGCATTGGACTTATCAATCCTTCCCTGGAACTTTTCTTGTCTGCTTAAAAAGGTATGTTTAGATATATGTTTTGTTACTAATGCCTAATTAAAAACAATAATAATAAAAAAAATCTTCCATCCAACCAGCCAAAATGTAGAAGAAAGAAAATAATGCTGGATTATATGTTCTCTGCAAGATGTAAGTGCTAGTATTCAATCATTTCAATCCCTTTAAAAGTATCTTCCTACTCCACTGTCAGTACCAGCAGTACAGAAGAGTGAGTACAATTTAGTGACTTTGTTCATAAAACTGACAAAAACAAATGATTTTTAATAAATAATAAATGTATTATGGTTTCTGTGTGACAATACTTTTCCATGCAAAAATAAATACTGGCATGTTTATGTGAAATTAATCCATCTAAAGCATCAGACAAGTCTCTGCAGTGGTCAGAACAATAATTATTCTAAACCTCATGACTTTGTCAAAAATAACCCTTTTCACGTTATCATCTATCTTCCTTACTGTTTCTTCTCTTTGCCATACGTATTTTATTCTATGCCAGGTATTACTTGCAAGTGCTAACAGCATCTCACCTAGAACTATATCCACCCTTTACCCTATACTTTACCTTACTGTTAGGTTAACATGACCTTAAACATACTTTACGGCAAGCCAGACTTTCTAAGTTCTTACCAAAAGCATTATAAACATTTCTCAACATTATTAATGTTATTGGTATACAACCTCACCTGATTTTTCAGCTAAATTTACTACATGATTGTGAGCTGATCAGGAAGAGAAGAGATAGTTATATGCAAACAGGATGATGAATAATGCTTCTTAGGATTGAATCAGGTTCTGGGTCAGTCCCTTATGTTTGCAACATTGAGTTTTGCACAGCTGTTTCATCAAAAGTCAATCATTTTTGCATTCATTTATAAATACATGTAGTTGACTGCTACTTCATAAATTATTCCGCATTTCATGATAAAATGTCATAACATTATTTTAAACTCTGATAGCATGTGGCCACATACTATATATAGCACCAATTAGCATAATACCAGAAAACATGAGGTGATACGCAAATAGAAGAAGAAGGCAGCACTGGCATGGCCCAGCACAGCAAACTCTGACATCTGCTTGGCAATATTTTGCATGTGTAAATTCTGCAGTTCTGTCTGTTTGTGTTTAATGAACTTGTCTGGAAATTCAGAGCACCTAACTGAGAGATTATCCAAAGTAGCAGTGCAGTAGCAGTCTGTTTTAATTTAGGCTCTCTGCAAGTTACTGCTATGAAAATTAACAACTCTTAAGTGTGTTAAATAATCGCTGGCCTTCAGAATAATTGAGCAGGCTGAAAGAAGTCGTACAACTTGTATTATCTTGTTGTCAAACACCAGCTGATTTTTTTTTCCTCTTGTATATTGATTTGGAGAATTAAGCTGCTTCTACTTAAATATGTCAGCCTGGAAGGACATCTAGCAAACTGGTAGGACTACACTTTTAAAGCATTTGCAACATCAAATGGCATTTTATTTCACAGTAATGGGTACAAACTGTGCTTCTGCCAGTTGAGTATCTCCAAGAGAAGGCAAGTTGGGCACAAATTAGTTGCTCTTCTGCAGTGTGGTAAAGAGTGGTGGCTGAAAAATGAAACCAGGTTCAGTTGTGTGAGGTTGCTAGCAATGCTTTGCGACCTCAATATGTTGTTTATATTCTGCTATAAATTCTGCCTATTAGTGCTTTCTCAAATGAAACAGCTGTTCAACACTGACTCAATTCAGCCATTTGATGCGCTAAAGTCAGAGACTGTGTCATTCTGATAGAAATGCATGTTTGCCTGGTGCTTACTTGGAAATCTGTTAACAGCTGACACGGGAGAATCTCAGAATAAATGGGAGGAGAAGAGAACATGAAGAGGTGCACCTGGACCAGGAGATATCACAGAACCTCATTATCACCATGGATGCTATTTTGATAATGCCAAGAATTCCCAGCTGAGGCTAGCACCTTGTGGTGCCAGGTAGAGTCTATGTACCAATACAAAATATGATTCCAAAACACTTGCCTTCAAAGTTTCAGAGCTATACTGCTGGGAAAAGTGCTAACATTCAGAAGCGTGAATGCTGAGTCACAAACCTCAGGGAAGATCTCCATTCTGGACGAAAAAGTTGAAACTTTGAACCTTTGGAAGGAATTAAGTGAATGGTGCTCTAACATTGCTCAACTCTCAAGTTAAAAGAACTCTAAACTTTGTCAGACATATGTCATTGTCCTGTAATATCTTCTGATTGATGAGCAGTCTTGTGTTGTGTTAACTTCAAAGGGTGGAGGGGTGGTATTGATTTTGGGACAACTGGAGCTGAGGTGAATATATTTCCTATTTCTCTGGTACTGAGAAAGATTATTAGCTTACTTTTACAGAACTTCAATTTTTAATTCTCTGGTAAGGTACCTAAAGACTGGAAGGACTATCTACTATAATTTTATTAGATTTGTTGAGCAGAAGCTATCCAATTTGTGTACACTGTCACAGGATAAGGAATGGTCAATTCCTGGGATATAAATATATATGTGAATGGATAGTTGACCACAGGCAGAAGAAAAATCCATCCTGGTCCAGTTTCCTAGATTACTTATGTAACTGAAGTCAGGCAGAGCTCATTGCAAATTGATGGTGCTGATGACTATGCTCTTCCTGTGGGGTCTTGGGGAAAAAAAAAAAAAAAGTCATTTCTACCTCTTTCCTTCAATTTCAGTTCAGTAACTGAAATAGCTTAGTTTCTATGCTCAGCAAGGAGCTACTGATGAAAATTTTGCACTTTCAAGAATTTTGTCTTCTATGTACTGTGTAATTATATGCTCTTGCATGACTTAAAATGACAGTCCACACAATTTCAGATATTTGATTCTGAATATTAGTAAAACAAATGACACAAATCTAAAATTTTAATTCACTACAAGTAATCCTCAAGCAAGTAATCCTACTATATTCCAGTCTTTTAGGAAGCTAATTGAGGGCATACAGGTTGCAGATATGAACAGAAGAGTGAGCACAACTTAGTGACTTTGCTCATAAGACTGACAAAACCAGATGGTTTTTAATAAATAATAAATGTATTATGGTTTCTGTGTGATGATATTTTTTCCATGCAGAAATAAACACTGGCATGTTTATGTGAAGTTCAGCTATCTAAAGCATCAGATAAGGTTCTGCGGTGGTCAGACTTAAGGGAAAAGAAATATATTTCCTGAGAGTTGGAAAAATAAATTTAGTTACAAAATAATATTGTCAACATTTTTCTTCTTTTTTTTCCTTGATATGAGACTTTCTAAGTAAACGTTATTTTTCAAATAAGGCAGCCATTTCTCCTACCACCAGTTTTAACAGACAGAAAACATTGTGAATGCTATTTTTATTCTTTCAGATTAAATCTATTTTGGTAGCTATGTGCTATATGGAGTAAAAGATACTTTTCAGCATTTAAAGATTGGATATGAACAAGCTTCATTTTACCTTGTCTGCTTTTGATTTTGTTCATGGATTTATTGTCAGAGAAAACTTCTCTCCCTTCTGATTGCATAGCCTGAATGTTCCTGAGTCATTAGAAGTGAACTGCATTTTTCAAGGCAAGAATATAAGGGAAGAAAGCACAGTAATAATAATAATAGTTAAAAAATGTCTATTAGTCTCTCTAAATTACAGAATGGAAAAATTCTTACCCTTTGATAAATACAGGTACAAGCAACAAAGAGTTTAATGAAGTGGACCAAGGATTTAACTCCCTAATTGTTATTACATCACCATGTTTGATATAGTAGGCACAGTAGGACACTATAAAGCTGTATGCCTTGCATGTCTTAAGCAGTGACCTTATGGTGGGAAACAAGAATATTTTGTCTAAGTGTCCTGGAACTGTCTGGGGCAAAATCTCTTCTTTTGTTCCTTTATTGATTAGCCAAGGCTAATCCTAGGAAGAGAGCCGTCTTTTATTCCATCTCTGACAGCATATTCTCCTTTGTGAAGGAAGACAGTGAATTCATCATATATTGCACATATCAGTTGAAGGCTACTTCGTACATCATCCATATATTATGTTCCTTGAATCATTAGTGAAGACTTAATATATTTTATTGTGTCAGATCATGCTTAAAGGTATATAAAAGTCCTTAGGAGAGTGATAAAAAAGTATATACACTAAGACCTATCTGGCACACATTTTTATGTTTAGCACCTAAGCAAATTTCTTTTTCTGTGTCCTTGAACTAAATCCAACTTCCATGTTGACTCAGCCAATTTTGCAGCCATAAGAGGAATATTGTCCATTTAGGACAGTTAAGGAAAATAAATTGGCTTCATTAAGGCAACACAGAATGAAACCAGTATTAGGAAAAGCATTCTAATCATGACAACAATGAAAGTCATGAACAGCAACCCAAGGTGGCAGTGGAATCTCCTTCACTGGACATATTAGGTATAATTAGGAAAATTATACAAATGTTGCTGGCGTAATCTCAGAATGACTGATTCTGTCTCCTACAGAAAAATAATCTAGTTAACCTTCAGAAGCTAACCTTCCAGCCCTTCATTTTTACAATTTCAGATGTCAGTGTTTGCAATACAATTCTGTGTCTTAGTTAATATTTGTAAAATCCTGTGAACACATAAAGCTAACAAACGTATACATCGTTCCTTAGCATACATCATATTCTCTGTTTCAGCCTATTAGTGCACAGACCTGATCAATGCAACTTTTTTTCAATCACACCACCAATAAGATCTCCTGCATTTTGCTCTTCTTTACTGAACAGTTTTGGGTTTTTTTTTTCCCATTTTATTTTTCATCTCATTTACAAAATACACTATTTTGCAAGTGTGTGTCCTTGTCCTTAGTGCAATCTCCCTCTCTAACTTTGATCTAACAAGAGTTTATCATGTCACCATTACTTTCATATTCCATATTTCTCCTGCTTGCATCTAATTTCTCTATTATATCCTCAGGGCAACTGCCCTTTGAGGTTTGTTCTGTGCAAATGTAGCTTCTCCATCATGGGACAGAAAGTAGCATCAGTAATAGCACTGGACATTAAACAGTTGTAAAAAGGAAAGACAGACCTTCAAAAGAGTCACAAACCTGAAAGAGCTTGAGCCAGCAATGATTTTGTGTTTACACCATGTTTCAGCACCAGCAAATCTTTGCAGTGTGGTTTGTGTCTCTTCACAAACAAGCAATACTTACGCAATCCAAGTTTCTGTCCGCCTTGGGATACTTTCTATTTTGCTTCATTCCAAAATCCACAGCAGAAATATCAATAATCTTATGGGATTATAGGATGGTTGGTTCAATATCCTCACTTGCTCTGTGGATCTATTAACAGAGCTACCCAGAAACAAAAGACAAAAGCCTTACTGATCAGCATCAGGAAGACATGCTATGTTAAGTATCAAACTAACTAAGGTAGTTGAATTGAACCTCCCTTTGACTGCTTCTTCTTGATTTTATTCTTGACTACCTTTCAGGTATTCCTACAGTTCATTGGAGAGCAGACATTCTGTTTTCTTTGTCTCCACTGGTGGGTAAACAATTCTTCTAATTAAACTGTATGTCCCAGACTATGAGTTTTACATACAAAAGAATAAAAACTATGTCATATGACTATAAAAATAAATATTTATCCATAACCATGTTCTTTATTCATATGAATGCCTATGAATTTACATACTCTTTATCTCTGGAGAAATAAATATAAAATTTGAAGTCATCATCCATGATTTTAGCTATTACTCATAAAGTAGTTATTACGAACGTCATGCAAAACATCTTAGTTTGAGCTTTACATTCAAAACCTTTTGAATGTATACCTCAAAAATTTGAATTTTTTTATGCCTGTTCATTCAAAAATGATTTTTTTATAATTTATACTGATCGGTTCCCATTTAGTTCAGGAGATAACAAGCCTATATGCCCCTTCACTTCAGCCTGAACTGTGTACATATGAATACTCTTATGTGTATAGAATGTGATTCTTAGATTTGAAATATATGTATGAAAATATGTATAGTATATATGTATATATATGTATATATGTATAGTATGAAATACATCTAACCTCCCAAAACTGGGAAAAATTGAAATACAGTAAAGCAAAATCACAAGATAGACAGTGATTATATATATATTAATATTTCTGAATTGCTTTTGTTTGCATAAGATAATATTATTGCAGTCCTGGTGACTGGATTAGCTTTGTTATTTGAATATTAAGGGATTAACAACAGTAGCATTCTCCCCGTTGGTAATATTCTTTAAAATGCACGCTGCGCATATAAGAAGTTATAAACAGCTATCTTCCAACAATAGCAAGACTAGAAATGGATCATTAGCCATATTACAATCTATAAGTTTAGATCTATTCTCCAGGAAAAAGTATTGGAACATTAATCTGGTTGAGCAACTTAATCAATGAAGCACTGGTGTTTTTATAATGATACTGGGATGAATTCAGACCAAAGAGAAAATAAAAACAGATTTTCTCCTTTTTTTTTTTTATTGCTATATTAAGCAAATACATTCAAAGAAAATCTGATTGCAATCACTGACATTTTAGAAATATACTTTCCTTATTAAAGGAACCCGCTGTTGCCAGCAGCTATCACAAGAGGAAGAGTCACAGATACATGGGTTTCAGGTTTATTATTTGTTTCCTGAAGAGTATCATCTATTGCAATTTTGTGTCAGGAATAATAGGATGCTATGCTAACAAAGCACTGAAGTTCAGGGATTCATCTGGAATCAGTGATTACAACAATCCATCCTCACATTTTCATGTATTTGGTGTCCAGTTTAAAACTCATAAGGGTTTAAAATGTTAATAAGTGAATCACAAACAGAAAGAAGTATGTTGGAGAAAGACTTGATTAAACACTTTCCGTGGAAACATTTTTGATGAAATGTCTTTGCTAACTTTTTTTTTCTTTTGCTTTGGTCGCGGTCCTTTCCAGTTTTTTGGGTTTTTTCTTTCAATGGAAAAACTGGATAGTATTTCTCTTATTTTTCCCCCATATATTTTTTCAATTATCCACTAGAAATGAAGTTAGGTTTTTTCTTATTGTCTAATAGACATCTTTTGAGAAGACTTACAAATTTTATTTTATTCTCTGATGATTCCCTCTCTCTTTTTTTTTTTTTTTTTTAATCTCTGAAAACCCTTCTAGGTAATCTGGAAAAAAAAATAGGTTGGATATCTTTTTCTTGAGTGATGTGAAAGTAATTAGGATTTTAAATAGAGCTCTAATCACCCTTTAGGAGCACAAGGGTTCTGACACAGTATTTGCAGATACATTTGAACAATGTTTATGATCACTACTTGCCTTGCTAAAGACAATGAAAGAACTCCGGGAACACTAACAAGAAAAAGTATGTGATAAAGAGGCAATGTAAAAAAATGGCAAATGTTGATTCAAACCAATCACTGTGAAATAAAGTGTGTCACTTTATTTTGAATCAATTTAACTCAATTACTTAATGAGGCATAGTGGAGGAAGTCAGTCACTCGAGTGATTCAATTGTTTAAAAATATTGAAAACAGCAAGGGGGAAATATACTATATTAGGATTTTTAAAGTGAAGAATGAACAACTTCAGAGAGATGAGAGGACACTGGAAAGTCATCTTTCACAGAAACGGCTGGATAAAGGAAAGTCCAACATTATCTCATACCTCTCTTTTTGAAACTTTCAATTATGTCTACAGGAACCATTTGCTTTTACAGTGAAAGTGTTTCAGTTTTTCTTACCTCACTCTTGACAGTGTCCTAGATGCGACAGTAGCTTAGTTTACCAGGAAAGCTAAGCAGGGATTCATTCAGCAATGATGGTTAGTAGCTCATATCGGCATGCATTAGAAGTCCAGAAATGATGGAGAACAGAACAACAGCAGAAATGTATTGCAGGGAAAAAAAAGGGGGGGGAAAAGTACCTCAATTATTCTCCAAAGAAAAGAAACAAACAGCCTGATATTCTCCTAGCTGCATGCCAAAAACATATTTGAAATGTTAAACTATTGTTACAATTTGGAAAGCATGAAAATTGCAAGAGCTGCAAGCTGAAAGTGCTACAGATAACAGAGAATCACAATTTAGTGGATTTTCACTCCTTCTACTAATAACTGACAAAGGATGCTTTGATCAAGCAGATTCTGTTGACAGAGACTTTCCACAGCAGACAGAAGCTCTTATCTTCAAGCTACGAAACACAAAAAACGTTCATAAAGATCACTTTGAATGCCATTTTCTCTGTATTATGTAAGTTTAGGGATTACTGAGCACAAAAAGGTGTGTGATGAAAGATACAAGACTTGGAAGATATTCTAGTGCACAGTAATTCACTGCAGTTATTACCATTAAATTGCACATACTGCTAGTAAACATTGTTCCCTACTTAGCAGATGTGTCAATGGTTCTAGCAATTTTCATAAGCAAAAATTCTTTTCTGAGAAATGGATCGATCTTAAAAAAAAAACACAGGCTTTCAGCAGTAGCTACAATAGCTCTTTCCCCTCTTAATCCTAAGCTCTATTTCTGAAATACTACAAGTTATTTAGTACAAATTTCATTAACTTACTAAGTAGAGTGAGGGGTTGTTGCTGTGTAGAAGCACTTTCAGAGTGCAGTGCCTTACTTGCATTTTCAAAATATCTTGGTAAACCAATTAGAACAATTTTTATTTTAAACATTTGTTATTACACTCAGTACTTTTTCCAACATCATAAAATTCTTTAACTAGCCTTTCAATATCAAGTATCCCATTATAATTTTACAGTTGGCCTTCCAAAAACATTAAAGAACTTGACAGGGTTATGAATCACAGATTATTTGCCTCTCTCTGGACTAATCTATCACAAAGATTGAGATCAGATCTTTATCTAAAGAGCTGATGTTGATTCAAATGCAAGGTAATATTAAACTGGAAGAGTGTGTGATTACCTCACACACATATCCATACTGGTCCTACAGCTGAGCTTTTTTAATTACTCCTAAATCATTTCAGTCTTCAGACCAATGTATTAACACTAAATCAGTAATCCTACATGAATCTGCAGCATAGCGTATGGATATATCATCCCAAATCAATACTAGCCCAGAGAACTCCTCGCTGGATTATACATAAGGATATGCTGTCACTGAAGACCAGAGTATATCTCACATCTTGTCTTTGGGGCTTATGTATCTAAATCAGGATTGCTTCACTCATGTTGCCAGCTTTACAACAAACTTGAATTTGTCACTCAACACCTTATGAAATACTCTATGGATACAACAGCTTTCATAGAGGAATGGGCTTCCTTATGAAGGTCTATCATGTTTGGTGTGACCTCAGCCTGTAGCTGATGCCTGAGACATTTTCTCTCTTACAACAGAGAGAAATTTCATTTCACCTCCTTTCAGAACTAAACAACCAAAATGAAACTGATAAGACGATTTCCAGCTTTTTAATATTATTGTGTTTTCTTTTATTGTATTTTGGTCTTTTTATCATTTCAGTTTTGCCAATATTGTCATTCAAAGACCATTCTCAAAATTATTAACTGCTTCAAAGTTTTATTTTATTTTCATCTAAGCAAAGCCAATAATGTAGCTGACAATTCCTGTGAGTATTCATTTCTCTTCCAATTCACAGACAATCAGATTCATTCCAACCTTGATACCCAGCTATCATCAGTCACCTTAGCCTATCAAAACAGTCAATCTACATAATGGGAAAATGTAAAAAACCTGGGGTCATAAAGAGCTCTTTATTCTTGAAAGCTACACAAAATATTCTGTTAGCATACCTTGCAGACTTCAGCTATGTATGTTCACAGAATAGGTCAAGGAAGTTTTGTCGTGCTATCCTCATGCGTTTAAACCACCTGGAAAACAGTTTGAAGTCCATGAGTATTCTCTGTATTTTTCTACTAGTTATTCTGGGGTTGTTTATTTAGAATTAGTAAATTTTGTGGATTAAAGAAAGCAATGGATAAATACTCCTACCTGAGTAGGAACAATTCTTAGCATGACATAAAAATTACCCTTTTCTCTATTGAAACAAGTTGTAGGAGGTCTAGAGAGAACTGGTGAAAGTCCCTCTGGATCTGATTCAAAATCTGTTGAATTTAAAGAAAAATTCCTATCACCTGCCATAGGCTTTCACTGAGAGTTTAATCTGTGAAAAATATACATATACATTGCAATTCTATATCATTCATCCATACCATAACTTCTAAATCAAAGTATCATTTCTGGCACTGGCCATGCATGCATAGGAGTGCATGTTGCTTTGTGTGCAATGTGTCTTTTCACATAATGGTGAGAAGAATATTAGGCTTCCAAAAGAAAAGGCAATAGGCATGGGGGGAAACAGGAAGGACTTATTGAAAAAAATTATATGGCTTTTAATGGAGTTCCAGGAAGACTCTTCAGTTACTTTCTGCCTGCTGACTCTGAACCTGGATACAAGATACAATCTCCAATTTCAGGAATCAAGTCACTTCGGCTAAATCATAACACAGTTGTGTGAAGCTAGTATACTCTATGAAGCTAGCTACCCTCCACATACATCTTTTTAAAATGACTCTACTTTTTCACTAGCTTTAAAACTGACTACTACATTCACTGAAAGAAGATGTCTTTTTTTCATGTAAACTCATTTCTCCCTTTTTAGCTGTAGTCCTTTTATCTTCCTACATTCCTTAAAGTTGCTGGTAAAAACACTTCAATACATAACAGATGTGCACATAAACATTGCATTAAATGCACTGCAGATACAGAGCACTCTCTCAAAAATTTTATTCTTTCTCTTCTCATGTGGTGAACACCTGCATCTTTTCACAAAAGAATGTGGCTGAGCAGGAGAGAGGGCTTTCTATGCTTGCATCTTATTTCTTTTCTGCTTGTATTTTTATAGCAGAATTAATTTTGGATACCTGTTTTATCCCCATATAAATGAATATTTATGTACACGTCATGTATATATATTAAATGTCTCTGAACCAAACAATTCACATAGAACATTTCAGACTTTCTAGAGATGCTTGGTATCACCATTGCAACATTTTAGAAATTAAGTGCCATGCCTGGAAAACCTGTTCTATGATTTTAAAATGTGACAAATGTTAACAAAAGGGAGGACTGTACTGAGGTGTACTTAACAGTCATTAGCAAAACAACTCAAGAAGTAACATTCGTAGTACCAAATCTGACTTCCTGATTCTAGGCATGTAGACATCAATGGGAATTTTTCAAGATTTTCGTGAACCTTCCATTGGGAAGACATAAAATAATATCTCAGATGTTATCAGAATACCACAGAAAAATAAAAGTATTCGCTACTCAGATCCTCAAAGATATCTAAGCATCTAGACCTAAAGATCAATTAAACTATCATTAGCAGATATGTATTTCTACTTCCAAAAGGTATAAATTGTGGAGGATTATGTAGATTAATTACAGAAATGCGAATGATGTTATAGACTTTGCTTAAATACGTGCCTGTACAACTGACACAAGGATGCAAACCTAAATTTCCTACTCAGAAATACTTTCTTCTTCTGTAAGCAAGCCTAGAGTCATCACTTCATTCTGTGCTTTCTGCACACCAATGTGAGAAATTGTTTAAATGTGCCAAAATCAAAACAGGGGCTACATTTTTGTAGGAGCTTTTCTGACAAATTTGGTAGTCCAAAGTATAAATGCAAGACAAACATAAATTACAAACAGTGAAGACTACTGAACAGTCACAAGACTTGTACAGAATTCAATGAACAAGAAATATTTAAAGCAAGTGTTTCTGACTGAATTTGATGGTTCGGTTTTTGATGGCTTTTTGTCTTATATTACTAACTGTAATTCCAGAACATTCAATAATATAATAAAATATATGGAAATTTTGTCTTTTATTCTTTTTTTCTTCTTCAAAGGTTTATTAATTGGTCATTGACTTTTCTAATAAAAATATTAGCAAAAATATAGAAACACTCAAAAGGCTAAATAATGTATCTGATACTGTGCCCAAAGGTTTTGATTTCAACAAATGTGGTCTAGAGGGATTAAAAAATGAAACAGAAGATGAGTTGGTAAAATTTCCATTTCACTGACAAGTGTAACCATATCTATGTAAATTACTGCTGAGTGGAAAACAGCTTCTGTCCCAGAGATCCTGCAATCTGATTGTTAGGATGAGCCTGTGATTATGACAACAAGGCCGTGCTCTGAAATAGACTTGAAATAGATGATGCAATCCTGAATGGCTATACAGTTTCAGGTGCAGCATTTTCTTGCATTTGGCCACCTTGGATTGTGGAACAGTCAGCTTTTGGTAATCCGTATGAAGTGAGGTCTTTCAGCAAAGACTGAATCCTCTGTTATCACCATTTCATCATCAATAAAACACTGCTGTTATTATTAACATCTTGTGCACAGTACTATCAGTTAAGTTAAAATGAAATATTTGTTTGATTTCAGCATATAAAGAAACTTCCAATTTTTACATTACTGTTTTAAACTAGATGGGGCATCCACAACCTCTCTGGGCCTGTTTCAGCACCTCACTGTTCTCTCAGTGAAGAACTTCCCGCTAGCATCCAATCCAAACCTTCCCTCCTTCAGCTTAAAACCATTCCCCCTTGTCCTATCACTGTCTACCCTTGTAAAAAACTGATTTTCCTCCTGTTATATAATCTCCCTTTAAATATTGGAAGGCTGCAATGAGATCTCCCCACAGCCTTCTCTTCTCCAGGCTAAACAGGCCCAGCTCCCTCAGCCTGTCTTCATAGGAGAATTTCTCCAGCCCTCTGATAATCTAATAGTGACTTTGACCCCTAAATTTTCTGCTGTTTATGTAGCATAAAAATGATAATAATGCAGTTTCATGTACATCAATCAGTTAAGTCCAAAACTTTCATTGACATCAACAGGAGTTTTATATGAGAACAGTATGTTGTCCATCTTGTTGATGAGAACTTCCCCTTCAATAGCTGTTATGATAGAGTGTAAAGGAGTACATGAGGAAGCATGAACTCTGTGTGCTCCCAGATGAAAACAAAATAGATGTCCTGATCTGTATCAGGATTCAGGCCCTTGTTAGAAGTTACAAAGTTTGTAGAAAAGATGCATAGACAAAGAGTTAATAAATAAATAAATAAATAAATAAATAAATGAAAGCAAACAAACAACCCAAAAGAACCATAATTAATGGATGAATGATTTGTTTTCTGAACACTGACATCAAATCTGCATGCTCCACTCTGTAAACTGCATGAATGCCCTGGATTCATATGTGTTTGCTTGGGAGTTTTTGTTAGCTAAATTGAAAGAAAATTAAAAGTAACCCTCAGGATATTTATTTTGTGCTGATTTTACATCAGATCTTTGCATCATTTTTGTCTCTTCTTACTTAGTTAACACTGATACAGAAAACCTGTGTACTGACACTGTCTTTCATTAGTATTTCCTTTAACACAAAAAAGGAATTAGAAAAATTATTGCATTAATTAGCTAATTTACGTAACACTTTGAAGATGCAAAGTGTAATACGTGTGCAGAGTATGATTATTTTTTTATTTTGCCATTTGCTATGGTCATTCCTTCAACTAGCCCATTCAATTAAAAAGAAATAATCAGGGACTGCATGTTACATGATTACCCATTTTATGACAATTTATGTTTCTTCTTATATGATTTGACTAAAATTAATACCAGGATACTTAATTTATGGCAAGAGAAAATGTCAAAATAGAAACAGAGCAGCTCAAGGTTGAAAACAGATTCAGAAAAGGGCATAGATCTTAAATCATGCCTGTCCTTTGCGATTGTCAAGTCTGATCCGGTTTACATCAATTTTTAATCCAAAACCTCTTGTCTTCATACTGACTAAATGCAAAATACAAAAATTCCTTGACTCATATCACATTAGTTATCTATATAATGCGGAACACATTGCCACAACAATTTTTTTCCACAAAAGATGAACATCTAGGTAAAATTTTGGCTCCTTTGCAAGTAATGAAAATTTTATCCTGGACCTCTGTGTGTATCAATATTTAATCTGGATGCTTAAGTTCGTCTTTCATATCTAATGATTGCTTTTGATTCTAGAGGTCCCAAGGTACTATTACTTTAGCTGGAAAATGCAGAAAATCAGAGTTTTAGTTGGCCTCTCTATTTCCATCTCAGCCTTTTCAATCCTGTGTCACGTTGAGTTCCACCTGAAGGTCCCTCCCTCCTCCTGGCTATGCATCTTTACCTACTAATGAACTATGACAGCATATTTTGATGGTATGTAAGTCTAGATCACTATGTTTACTCCTGGTGCCTAATATCTGAAGTAGTGCTTAGGTAGGTTGAAAGAATAATAGGCTCAATTTAATGCCAAAATAAACGGTAGAAAATGTATGTAGCTTGGAGGATAATTACAATTAGTATAATTGTTTTTTCTAACAATAAAGAATCCTTTTTTTTTTTTTTTCCAAACTATCCATCAGTTATTGGAAAGGCTTCTTCTGAAATATGATTCTGTAGTGCAAAATACCATAAATAAAGCAATCAGACAAAGATTGTGTTTGCTCTCTCTTTTCAAGATATTCAAGCAAACTTTTTTTCAATATCTGCAAATTTTTACAAAGCTACTGTACATTCAATATATGTCTGCTTTATATCCTGCTTGGGATGAAGTCTTCTTATAAAAAGGTTGCACTGTATTATTTGTGTACGAACAAAATACGTAGTGTGACAAAAAGATAAGAATGGAGTGAAAATTCATCTTTGTTTTGTATTTCTTGGCAAGTAGTAAATAGAAGCATAATAGAATTTCTGACTTACAACCTAAGGAGATGCTAAAATTAGCACTTTTTTTTTTTAAAGAACACCCTTCACCCACTGAGGGGCATTTTTTTTTTTTTT
>WBMW01004463.1:30055-44621 GCA_013396635.1 Penelope pileata | reverse complement strand
GCATTTTTTTTTTTTTTTTTTTGCCTGATAAAAATGAGGACTAACAGTTATTTGTTGACAGCACTCATGTATGCAGCACATTTATCCCTCTTTTTCCATTTCACTTTCCTCTATAGTCTGTTTTCATAACATGATAAGTACACTCACTTGTCACTGGTAAAAGACTGTGATTTCATTGCTAGAAGAAAAATCAAACAGAGATGAACTGTGAAGAAAAGCATAGAGAAAAATACATGTCAGCCTTCTCTAATATTTGTAATAACACCAGCAGCTTAGAAAATATATATGTTTTGGATTAATGTGGAAGGGGTTTTTTATCAGTCAGTACTTACAGATCTATTTGTTATAAACTATCTTTTTAACTGGTTATTAAATATGCATTAAATCTCTGGCCTCCCAGATAGGCCCAGAAATGCAGTTTGCTTTTGCTTTTGCTCTTCTGCTTTGCTGGCATAAACAGCCTTCTTGCTGTATCAGCCAGAAAGAGGTCAGATTCTGATATGCTGGCAGTGCCCTGTGTCCTGCAGTTGGAAATACCGCACAATGAAATGGAAAAACACAGATGTGAAATGCTCATATTTTTAGTTGAAAAATAAAATAGACTGAAATCAAACGCTGCTTGCAACTCTGGGCTGTGTTGCTGCGTGGCTTAAGAATTCTTTAATATAGTAATGATAACTGTGTGGAACAGTGGGAAGGGAAAATAAGTACTAAATAATTTAAAAAAAAAAACTGAGCAGTATTAGAGCTCTGTTCTAAAAGCTGGGGAAAAGAAAAAAAAATAAAGATGAAGGTTGGTGGTGGGAGAACCTGAGAAAGAACTGAAAGGTTTTGGGTTAAATCTTACCTGAAAATTGTGGGCAGAACCTCAAAATTACCAAGAAAAGGTAAAGAAATTCTTCATAACATAGCAGTTTTGTAGTTTCCTGAGCACGAGACTTAAACACTATACTCAGTGTCCAAGAAACTATGAATTCTCCAGACTCCCTTAAGCTCTCTGGTACAGTGTGTGTACACTGGCTCATCTGCTGTAGTACCTTTGTTGTTTTGCTCTGAAGTCCTCTGAAGCAATTTAAGGCAGATCATCTCTTCAGGTGATCATTCTGTAACATCAGTGTCCTTAGGAATACATGTCGATAGCCTAAAACAGATACATAGGTGTTTTGAAAAAAAGGTTGAAAATGTTGCCCTGTATTATCCTTCACAACTTGCCAAATCTGCAACATCAAATCTTTCATTTAAGTACCCACCCAAAAGACACCTTTGTTTTCATGCTGTTTATTTTTCTTCATAATATTTTTCTCTTTTCCCTCAAAAATTATGAATACAGAGGTACTTAAATTTGATTCTCATAAGCAAGAACACCTCTGTAACAAGAAACATTGGGGTTTATTTATTTACTTTTATTTCAGATACAGAGCAATTAGGAAAATTCATGAACAGTTTTGACTTCCACTGAGGAAAGCACACATCAGCAGTGAGATAATAGAAAGGAGAATAGGAGAGAGAACAACACGGACTATAAGAATTTTCAGATACTTGCTTGGAAAATATGTGGGTTTCATAAATCACTGATAATGACCAAATTCTTGGCTCTTTTCCTGTTGCAGGTTCCAGAGCAGATGAAGTCTAGCATTTAGAAAGTCCCAGGGATAATGACTTGAAAAGATGGTGTCAGTTTACTCAATTTCACATACTTACAATACGTTTTTTTTCCACTTTTAGTAAGGCCCAGTTTGTTTTACTCTTCCACTTATTAACCAATTCATAAGCAATTAAATTGGCAGCAGCGTCTCCCCAACCGTCCCCTAGGCAGAATACAAGGCCAATCACAAGCAAATTTCCCAGGCTTGGAACAGTGTAAGAGCAGTGTGGGTAAATCTGGCAAAAAGAGGTGCCCACAGGGACAGGAGAAAAAGTATGTGTTAGCATTTCTGGGCTACAGGGAGGACAACCGACAGCTGAAAGATTAGCTGTAAAAAGGAACAGCCCAAAAGGCAGCTGCATGATTATTTTGGAGGGCATGTTTTCCCTCTTCCCTCAACCCCAGGATCATTCGAAGCTGCACATTTTATGTTGTTTCAGAGAAGGACTCTAGGGGACAACACACAGTGAAAATGAAGGGAATTGGTCACGTCATCTCCTTTGGCTTGTAATTTAGTGCTCCGAGTTCTTCCTCTCTCTTTCCTAACTTTCTGTAAGTAACTATGGCTTTACACCTCTGCTAAATGAGCAATCCATTGTAGGTTTGGTCCCTTAAATCACACTTTGGTTTGGCATCCAAGACAAAGTCAATTTCTCCCCCAGAGTCTGTTAGACTCTCCCATACTTAAGCAAGGAGCTACACTTTTTTCCAAATGCCTCCTTTTCTGATAGCAGGAAAACTGTCATTTTGAAATAGAACTCATATGAGGACTTCCATTTGGGTTTAAATGAGAAAAAAAAAGATTTTTGTTCATGCAGAAGGTGAAAACTAAGCCACAATTGTGAATGCTTGTTTTTTTCCTCTGCCATCCTAATCATCCATGTACTGTGATATTTGAGAAAACAACGCTAGAGGAAATGAAAAATAACTGCTACACAAAAATTCTTTCCTATACAGCTATTATGACAGTGGGTCAAAACCACCTGATGTCAATATGTTGTCCTCAAAACAAACCACGAGGAAGCAAAGCCACTGTACATTCACTTAATAACTTGAGGAAAAATCTCAGACATAGATATTGGAAGTCACACTGGGAGCTCACATAAAAACAGTGAATTTATGTTACAATAACAGTCTCAATTGGAACTCCTATGAATTCTGTCATTCTTTTTCATTACCCAAATGGCAGGCGATGTTCAGAGAAATGTGCCTAAGCAGTGCTGGAGCTTGGAAAAGAACTGTATTCTTCCGACTCTAATTCTCTCTAAGCCTTAAGCACTTAACTCCTTGTCATTACAAATTGCAGCCTGTTAGCCAAAACAAGGTACAATGTGTACTCTGCTCTGAGCTAGCCCTATTTTCTTTACTTGCTTTAGCACCATCCAACAGAGGATGAACTGTTCACATTTCTGCAAAAGTCAAGCCAAAGTTGCACTGACTTTGCTGTTCTTTCAGCCCTAAGGGACTGAAAGTTAACAGGTACAAAAACAAAAGTCAAATTGGAAAATCAAGTAAAGTTAAATTACCATTAGGAAAGCAATTTCTTCAGCAAAAACAGAGCTGTTATTTAAAACTTGGCTACAACAGCATCCAATAAAGTTTTTATGTTTTTATTACTATTTATGGTATTAAACATCATGAGTACATGTTTAATTGTATGCAAAACAATGTATTTATATCGTCACCATTCCCGATTATGGAGCCTACAGAGTATGAATCAGGAGTAAGATCTAACCTTATCTCCCTATTAATCTCTTGATTCATTAGAAGTAGAGTACACTATCTTTCCTTTGATTCTTGTCAACGTTATTATGCCTTTATGTGAAGAGTTGCTAATAAAAGAAGACATATCTGTTTTGGGATTAAGAAATCTTGTGCTGGGTACCACACATCCACATTGGGAGAGGCAACTCCAAAAGAGTTTACAGTCCAAGCAGAAAAGACAAGTGAATGGAGAGCAAAGAAAATATTATTTCTATTTTGCAGCTGAGGAATTGACACACAAATCAATGTCCATTCTGAAAGATAAAAATGGTTTCAAAAAGAGGCCTAGGGAAGACAAGTCTTTACACATAGTGCTGATTGGACACATGGAACTGATGATAATTTCTTGAATTGCAAGTTCTAGAGGAGATGCATTTAGTCATACTCTATTTCATTATAGGCAGCTTGAACTCATCCTCCATTTATGTTGTATGCAGATACCTTCTGATCTTACCACAGGTGATAGTAGAGACCATTCAGAATCTCTTTGGCACAGTGTTGCGTTATGGCCATGTGGTGGGTTAAACTTCACTGTCTGCCAGGTGCCCACCCAGCTGATCTCTTCTGCTCCTCAGCAGGACTAGGGGAGAAAATAAGATGAAAAAGCACATGGTTGAAAATAAAGACAGGAATAACGCTCTCCAATTACTCTTATTGGCAAAACAGACTCAGTTTGTGGAAGATTAATTTAATTTATTGCCAGTTAACATTAAAGTAGATTAGTGATCACAGAGGCAAAACCAGTGTTGCTCGTGGCTCAGCTCTGGCCGGCAGTGGATCCCTTTTGGAGCTGACTGGAGCTGGCTTTCATCTGACATGACGCAGTTCCTGGGCCATCGCTGCAGATCCCCTGCTACCAAACTCCGGTCATATAAACCAGAATCATATAAAAAGAGCACAAGGAAAAGGTAAATGGGCTCTTGCTGCTCTGGGATGTAGTAAATGGCAAGTCCAAAGGTTTATCCCTCCAGAAGTTCTATTACCCACAACCTGGGACTGAAGGAACTCATGTTCATCAATTATGGGTGCACATCATTAAAACAGGAATACTTTTGCATGCATACGACACAGTAAGGTCAGTGTATCTGCTTTCTATCTGTGTGCTGTTTCCTCACTCATCCCTAGTCTCTGCATAGTGAACAACAGAAAAACATCAAGGTGCCAACATAGCCTGGACTTTCCCCCCCGAAAACACCAGAACTCACTGAAAGAGATCTGATGATGTAAATTTAACTGCTGGGTAGGTTTGGACCTGAGGCTTGTGCTTGACTGACGGCACATACATACATAGCAAGAACAGATGACATCTTCAAGATCACACAGAAAGTGTGTGGCAAAACTAAGCTCTTCTAATAAATAATTTTTTTCTGTATAACATAAATCTTATATCATGACTGAACTGGCTGGCTTTCTACAGCTGCATCTACTTGGCTTTTCTCTTGTATGCCATTATTCACAGCAGAGTTTGATTTTAAATACCTATAGAAGAAAAGGCTACATCCACAGATAAGTGAGAAGTAAATAGCTTTGTGGATTTGGGTTTCTGTTCTCAAAGCACATTGTCTCCATTGTGCTTTCTTTCCAGACATTATGCATCTCTATGACAAATGGTTATGGCTGTATTTGATTTGAACATTGACAGATGAGTACAGGTTGGGCAGGGGGGAAGAAGAAAGGTATAGGGAGCAAATATTCAATTTGCAAAACCTTGTGCCATAAAACACATCATAATTTTCGAGCGAAAAGGACATCTTCATTTTCTAAATGGGCCTTTTAAAATGATAGGCAATAATGGGAGAATAAGTCCATTATTCATTTATAAGGGAATTAGCATAACAAAGCTGCTTAATGTGAGAGTTCAGAAAGCTCTGATTAATAAATTAATCCTTACATTTTACAGTAGCTCTCATTTTTTTGTGAATAATTTCTATAAGAAACTACTTTAATAATCTCAATGTTTTTCTTCAGAAAATTTAACTGTTTATGAGATACCCAGAACAGAGACCAAGATGAATTTCACATTATGTACATAAGCATATAAATGGAAAAGCTGGAGGCAGGAGCAGAGATAGTTCTGCTGGTGGCCATGCAGTGTATAAGGATACATCACACTGCTACTAATAGCTAAGCAGCACAATTTAATTTAATCTAAACAGTAATGAATTCCTAAAGAAAAACAAAAACAAAAACAAACAAGAAAAAACCACTATTTCCTCCAATTCTGTTACGAGGAGCCTGAACAGACAAAGATTTTGAAATCTTGAAATCCCTTTCATAATTGTTCTTTCTATACAATGCTTTTCAGTGTGGATACACTGTCTCTTCAGCTTGACTGCTCTTCCTTAGATAGACTGCAGTACAATTAAGAGTCCTTGCTTTTCTGATAAAGATATGTTCCAGATGAAACACTTTCCAAGTAAGGCATCATTCACAATCTTTTTTTTTTTCAATAAAAAAATAAAAGCTTTTACTTTCTTTTCTTTTTTAAGCTTCAGTGAATCAGGCCTTTTTATCTGAATAACCCATAAAAGAGCTTTGTTCAGGTTTATTTTATTAGTACCATTGTTCCTAAGTAGATGTAAGTAATGCAATTTGATGTATGGCATCATTCCATGTCTATTTCTGTATTAACAATTGTATATAGTAGCCTTTCTCTTTCTGCAAGAAGACACTAATGAATCCAGCACTTTGTGATTCTTTTCCTTTTTCCCCTCATAATTCACTTCTGATGCTGTAATTTCCATCTGTACAGGTCTAACGGCAGTGGACAAATCTTTCTGATTACTTTTGAAGGGTCAGAAAGGATGCCTACAATAGGAATTTTGTGATAAAATGTTAGTCACAATGAAGCAGAGAATGGTGAATTCTGCACGGACACACCACACCGTGCCATGCTTGATGTGACGTATTCCAGATTGCTTTCAAAAGCCCTGGTGAGAGAGCTAACAATATAGTAATAAGAAAGGTAGAAAAGTCATTATTGGTAATTTCACCTTGAACAATGTGAAGGCCACTTTTATTGAAATTATCAATAACATAGTTTGGTTGCACGATGACAAAAAAAGAGGGTCTGATAGGCACCTGTTGATCTCCTGTTGACCTGTCCAGTCTCCTGGATGGAACATCACAGCCATTAGTTTTATGTCCTTCCTATTGAGTAATGCAAATGGAATTTTGTTTTCTGATCCACAACCTGCATGTCAATGGCAGAACAGCTACTTTTCTTCTGGTTATGAGAACAGTGCAGTCTCATTTCTCCTATTACTGACCTTTGCTTATTCACCAGTAGCCTCTTCTGGTGCATTCAACTGGTATATTCTCACCACACCTTTATTTTGCAAATATAAAAGAAAATTAACTGCCTACTTAAATGGAATAGTACAACAGGGGAAAAAAATCCTTGTACACCAAAGATAAAACGAAATAAATCTAAGCTGCATAGCAGTTCTCCACAAATTACTCTTACTTCAAATGCAAGCCAGAAGCAGCAGATCTCTAAAAGGAAAGCGTTTGACAGATTACATTCTCTAATAAGACTCATATTGCAAAACAGAGGGGAAGGCACTTTTAGAAAACTGTTCCTAATTCATGTTTTATTGCAAATTAATGATACAAACAGGAAAATAGAAGCTCCATTACTTATCTGCATTTGAATTCTTCCATTTAAAAATCTTCAGTTTTAATTTTATTTGTGACTTCTATCGTTATTATTTTGCTTTAATTTTTATTTATATATTTATTATTTTTGTTTAATTTGTGGTTCCTTGTTGCCTACAGTGGTTAAGAAAGAGCTGAGAGAGCTTGGTGAAATCTATTCGGCAAACTAAGACTGTTTATTCAAAAGAATAAAGTTTGCCAAGATCATGAGCCTAAGGGTTGTATCATTTAAATCTTTCTCTTCTGCTCAATGAAAAAAATAAAATAAAAGCCCTCAGAAATTACTGCTTTGGCACTCAATGCAAGCTTCTATTTAATTGTTCTTCCCTTTGGCATTGCTGCTACTCACAAAGAATGAAAGAATCCACATTCACAATTTCCTTTAGTGCCCTATTCATATTATTCCTCACTTCATTCTTACTGTCCTAGACCTTCTCTTCAACTGCTCCCCATCTTATCACACAAGCAGAAACCACTTTTCTCTTTCAGCTCAGTCCTAGCCACAAAGCAGAGATTTGGTAGCAGCTGTTGCCTTATCAGCTTGAAAGCCCTGTTGGTTCTCATACTTGCAAGTGCATACTCTCAATCAATGCTTGCTCTGTGCATGTTCATATATCTATGTTTTTGTATGACTGTGTATTTTACAGCCTTCATTATGAACCTACAGGCAAAAATGACAGAAAGCCATGAGATTTAAGAACATCACCTTTCTGGAGTTCACTAATCAACCAGTAATTGTGAATTTTTGTTTTTGAAAGCAGATCCTTTATTGTCTTATTTTTATAAGAAAAAATATTTATAATTTTTCTTCATTGTTGAAAAGTCTACCATAGTAACATTTCTATCTTGGTATTGATTTAAGATTTATCTGTAATCTTACATTGATCTCTCTATGCCATTGGTTCCTTTAGACCTGGCAAACCTGCTCTCATCTGTGGAATAAGTGTTTAACATGAAATGTTTCATCAAAACTAGACCAGACAGGGATAACAGCCATAAAACAAAAGGTAAAGCCTAGTAGAATCACATTGATACTCTGTCCTAATAGGACACAAATTAAAAACAAAATATAAGTTAAGGCACATGACCTTTCATTTCTGGTTAGCTGGGGAGAGTAATACACGAGCCACAAGCAGATCCATTAATGTCAGCTGGCCAGATATGAAACTGCATGTGTAACAGCATTCCATCTTGTTTTTGCTTTATTTTGCTTTGCGTTGGGACCTTCCTATAAAATTTATCATTACAGTAAAAATGAAAAAAATGAAAAATGAAATTTTATTGATGTTCAAAGTTATGTCATAAGGCATGCAAATATTTTGTACACTTCACAATAAAAACATTTTTGCACACATTCCAGCCTATTTAAAAATTCATTCTGGAGTCCTACTTTCATGTGAATATCACATTCGTAATCGCATTTGTTTCTGAGCATGAGGGTAACACAGAAAAGGGGACACAAAGGTAATCATGTGCAAACTTTGTGATTTCTATTTTCCAGACTAGCCAGGATCCTGTTTAGCCATTGGTGTCAATAAAAGGTGCCTCACACCAGCTTCTTTTCCACTTTCTTTCACAGCATGGAGATTCATTGTCATGCTCTATATGAGGTGAGGAAGCAAAGAAAAGACACAACAATCCTCACCATAACCATGACCTACCTTTGGCTTCAGGCTCAAGTCCCCTAACCCAGAGACCATAGCAGGTACTGAAAGTCAAGGAGCAACTTGATAATTAAGTCATGTCTGTATGCTTCTGGTGGCTTAGTGAATCAGAGGAAAGGTTTCGGCGAGGTTTCAATGGAGAATTCGAATGTGCTCTTTGATCAGTCAGCCATTTATTTTATAGTGATGGAGGAATGGTAGATACCTGATGCATGACTTTCTCCTCTTGACATGTCAGCATTACTGTGGGAGGAGAGAGGGCTATCAGTTAGTTTGAAGCTAGATGTAAAAGAGAAAGAAAAGCCAGATACAGATTCACAAATGAAGGGGGAAAAAGTTACCTTTCTTCTTCACGAGTTAAAACTTTAGAAAAGCTTTTAGAAAAATGTAGGTGTACACTGATGCAGATATTTGTTCTCTGTACCATAGCATGCAAGAACTAGCAGAAAGAGTGTTGTCCAGGACTTCTGTCAGACTGCATTATAACTTAGCCTGGGGCCTTCAAACTTAGCAGAAGTAGACAACATTTAAGGGCTAAACTGGAAGGTGGACTTCTGAACTTGAGTAACTTGTGTTAAGAACTAATCTAATACAAAGGCCAACAAGGTTGTGAGAACAAACAAGTATACAACTTCTTTTTCTCCCTCAAAACCAAGAAGAGTTCAGCCTTATAATCCTATTTAAAGTGTTGCCTATGACTACCCATGTGCTTAAAAAGATCATCACACTATAGATTCCAAATCAAACAACATCCAGCATGTTTACTGCAATGCCTTCCTCTCACCACTTACATCCCCTTAAAGTTCAAGGCATGATCAAGCAAAGCAAGAGCAATACCACAAGCAAGAAAACAAGGAACTCAGAACATTCTGTAAAAGTAGTATGCTTAAATACAATACCCAAAGTAGTCCTTACAAATAAGTACCATAGCTTCATAACCAGTAAATGAAGAAAATGAAGGCAGCTGAATCCAATTTTGTAAAGGTCTCATTAGTGTGGGCAGTAGGATTGTTTGGTTCACCTCTGGGATTTTGAGTACATCATGCATTTATGGAAGTCCCACAATGAACAAGGAATAGTGTAGAAGAGGGAATATTTTCAGACAATGATTTCATTTCTAAAAAAATCTGAAAACTCACAAATCTGTCTAGTGCTAAAAGCTAGTAAGACACATCAGAAGGTTTGCTGTGAAGTTAGTATCTCTATACACCCATACTTGTAACTGAATAAATTAAGGAAATGGCTAATATGTCTGTTGGGACCTAGATTTTAACTAGGATTATTTTCTGTGTCAGTCTTCTGTATTAATGCACCTTGCTCATATTTTTTATATTTGTTTTAATTGTTTTAATTGAATCCTTTTGTAAATTTCACATCCGGTAAACTTTCAGCATGGAAAATATGATTAGTTCTTCCAGCAGAAAAACTAGCTATCTTACCTCCTAGCAGGAAAAGTAACAATTTCATGGAAGTTATGAAAAATGTGAAATGTTTGCTACGATACGTCTAAATATGATTTTTAGTTCTGTTTTGTATGTAGATATTGCATGGTACTTTAAAAGCTTTTAAAGAGGCTAAAATACAGAATACAAGCTTTGAGTTTGAAATGTACTGCAAAGCACATTTGAGACCTTTCTGGAATTATTTTCTCAGAACATGTAGAAGGTGCAGGAGATACAATGAGCAAAGCTACAAATGTCTCATACATCACACCATTTGGCAAGTAACTAAAAACACTGGACTCACTAAAGTGTAAAAGCAATCAAGTTACAACAGACTGTTTAACCATATGTATGAATTGCAAAATCTAATCACACTACAGTACGCTTAGATGACTTGAAAACGCACTTCATAAAAAGGTTAGTTTTTACCTAGAAAAGGAACCTGGATGAATTTCTCCACCATGATATGTAGCTGAGACTTCAGTAGGCTTAAAAAGGCAGCTCTCTTTCCATATATCTCAGGAAAGCCACTGTCAGCATCAGTATTGCTAGCTTCAAGCTTTCAAAAGTCATGAGTCACCCTGAAAGAAGTTTTATCATTGGACTAAAAATCATTATGTTAAATAAAGCTTTGCGGCTCATCTGCTCTTTTCCATCTCTCCATCTTTAAACTGTCTTGTTTCTTTTCAGGTACTCTTTTCCTTACTCTGGAGACCAGAAAGCTGCACATTCTTTAAATAAACACTAGGAGGTCTCCTGGCACCCCTTTAAGCCTCCGCCACATGAATCAGATTAAAAAAAAACTATATACTATAGTCCTTCTGATTAAAATACTTTCTATTTCACTCTTCATTTGAGAAGAGAATGGAAAGATCTCATGAAAGTGTATGTCTAGTACCATTTGTAAAGGTGGTTTGACAGATACAACCACTGATTTTCCCCTTTCTTGTAGAGTGTTATAATAGCATTTGAAATGTAGAAAGTCATTCTAAAATCAGAGAGGAATGATATGTTGCAAATATACTCACATTAAGAACATCTGCAGTTGCTCTCATTCATAATTGAGTTTTGACGGAGAAAAAGGAATTCTGTAGACTTTGCAAAAATTCCTCCTTCTCTTTAATTAAGCAGGGGGCAGACAGCGAGCAGCTGTACTGAACAGGGCCAGGAGATCCTAGTGTACAGTGGGCTAAATGTGAGCCAGCAGTGTGCCATGGCAGAAAGGCGGGCTAGCAGCAACCTGGGCTGTGCTAACAGGAGTGCATCAAGGATGCCACTGGAAGTAATTGTTCACCTCACACTTGTTAGACCATATCAGGAAGACTACAACAAACTTTCAACTGTGAGATAGGAATAAGAATTTTCTAGAGAAAAGCAAATTTTGAATTGTTTTCATTTACTTTCTTCTGGGTTCACAACATTACCACCTCCAGAAAGTTTCTGGTCTAAAACATGCAATGACTGCAGTATTTTTGAGCAATTCTTCTCATCATTAAAGCATGTTTCTTTAGCTTTACATTCCTTCTAGTTGGTTTTTAGAAACAGTCCCAAGTAGGGTATAAACTATATACCTATTATTTAATAGTGATAATAGTGCATTATAATACATCACATAATATATAAAGTAGCTTAGCAAATAATAAATAGCAATTAGTTTACATATTGTATACATCAACTGTTGTACATACATATATATACGCACATTAAATTACTGTACCTACTATTACTCCCAAGAGTAGCTGATACTGATCTTAAACTGGCTGCTTTTTTGTTTGCCTGACCAAGGAAAGAGTGGCAAAACTAGAGAATAAACACCTCAAAGAATACTTGCGTCTAGTGAACTGTCAAAATCATGACCCCTCAGATTACAAGCAACTGATGTCAAGAAGACAAGCATTTGCTTTTTTTATATATTAGAAAACAAAAAATGGTTTTGCAGTGACTATTCAAATATAATTATTTTTTCCAAATTAAAATAAAATATTTGACTGTCAGAAAGTAATTCTTATCGGATTTGGCAGATGACTGACAAGAAATCTCTTAGTATCTTTGATTCACAAGTCAGCTAAGAATGTAATTATTTACACCTGTGCTGAAATAATCATTATCCTGGAAAACATTTTTTTCAGAGACTGATTTGCTTTATGTCTTCATTGTTGCATGAAGAGAGACTGCAACATATATTTGTTGTTGTTTTAGTTTTTTGGAGGGGAGTTTATAACACCGAAGATTGTGTGAGTTAGAAGGGGGAGCCAAAGTTTCACAAAAATACTCCTTTTTTTCCTTCTTCCTGCTCTTACTGAGATAGTTTTTTAGTATAAGTGTGTGTGTACATTTAAATACAAGTTCTTTCCTTATTTCTTGATCTGTTCTGTGTAAACATGTTATCTGAGGTACGAGGACACCACTATTTTGAACTCAAAGTATAACTATAGTTCCCAGTGGTATTATCAGAAACAGGATGTTTCCAGTCTCCAAAGAGTGATGTTTCTTTAGGAGAGGATGAATCCTACCTGTCATCACTAAACAATAAATAGTGTTGAAAGTAATTCAGACTTAAGGATCAGGATGTATAAACAATGGTCCAAGCAGTGTATGTGCAAGGTAGGAGTTGAGAGTGTGATTGATGTAAGGAAAAGTCAGGGCTGAAATCTGATAATCTCTTTTTCTGTAAATATAAATTAACAGAAAATGAAGAGTGCCTAGAAGGACAAAGGAACAGAGTCTAACATGAAGTTCTTCTGAAATGGCAAGCAAATATGAGTCAGGACCATTTTCATGCATGTATCTTCCTAAGAAGCTATATTTTTTGGGAACAGAAACGCAAAGGAATCATTTGTGGTACAATTTCATATCATCATACAGTAAGACCACAGGGAGACCATTGCAGAAATTGCCCTGAAAATATCAGTCAAGAGAAGGGAAGGAGGACTACTTAAGGACAATAGTGTTTATGTGGAAAAGGAAATTTTGAATTGGGTTGAAAAGAGCCATGAAAACAAAGGATGCTTTGTTGCCACAATAGTGTAAATACAAACGTAGTGCTACCAGCAATTATGTTCAGTTTTAGCTTCCGTGGGGCTGACTCCTCCTCTCAGAAAGAGTTACTTTGATGCCAGAAAGTCTCTGTGCTTGACAAAAGGGCAAGGGACTTTATTCACGAGCTGAAACGAAAAGAACATCAGTAACATCAGCAAGAAACTTATCTGCACATTCAAAGAACAAATGAAATCTGTAATGGCAAAATACAGGAAGTGGCAACTTTAAGATGTGACTCAATCAAAGGCAGAATTGACTCATGGGCAGATATAGATTCCTCCACCTATTCATTCTCTGCAGTGTTTGTGTATTGTGTTTTGCTGCAATTGTTTCTAAGCCCAGGACCCTTATAATTCATTGGCAGAAGCTAAACTGTGTCAGCTGAAATGGAGTCTTCCTCTGTCACTAGAATCTGCATCGTGTTTGTCTTATCAGAAATCTCTCCTTGCATATCTTGCAGTTTATTCTCCTAATATGTTCTATGAAAAAAAAAAAAGAGAAAGAAAAGAAAGGTTTGCCTTTTTGAAAATACTTGCTCTATTTTCTGAAATGTCTAAGAGCATTGTTAGCAAAATTCTAATAAGCTATTTTGTATTAGCAATAACACAAAATATCTTTGTGCAAACTGATCATTTACCAATTTCTTCCAAGTTGTTTGGAAGGCTGAGAGTGATTCTTATCACTGGTGGTATTTATGAAGGAACATTTAACAAGAATCCGTGCAACTTTTCTAAAACTGAATGCAACACACGGATTATATGTTCTGTAACTCAGAACAGCAGGCAGAAAGGTGAGAGACTAAATAGTGTGAATACAGCACAGCTTTCGTTAATATATTGCAGTGTTGATGGGAGATAAAAGGAGGGGAAGCTGTACTGTAGCAGTCAAATGCAATTCCAGTGCTATGCATTAAGTATATGCATGTTTCAGATGACAACATGGAAGGGGATGCATTCTATCTGTGACTTCACTTAAGAACAAAGTTTGTGAAGGAATTGCTAGTGAAAAAGCGAAAACAGACAAACATGCAAATAAATATTCATATTACTTCCCCCTGATTTCTTCTGCTGCATTACTTTGGAGTCATCACCAACCTCTGAATCTTCATCTAGTAAAATCAGAAGGACTGTCAGTTTGGCTTGATATTGATGGACCTGCTCCTATATACACCACAGATAGCTGTTAAGTAGTAAATATTTTCACTCATGATTCAATCTAACCTTGCTATCCTAGTGCCAAATCCATGAAGATTTAATAAGTTATCCTGAGTAAGTAAAACTTATAAGGCATGATTATAGGATATTTTTTGGTAACACTGAGATTTCTTTCCTCCAGGCCTGACACATTTGGGGGGG
>WBMW01004463.1:0-30037 GCA_013396635.1 Penelope pileata | reverse complement strand
ACATTTGGGGGGGGGGGGGGAAGTCTATTCATTTGTAAGTGTCAGAGATAACCAACAGGAAAGACTTATTTAAGTAACTTCTCATTTTGCACATGTGCAAAGCAACAGTGATTGTTATTTAGTATTTATGAGTTTAGAGAACTCTTACTGTGTTAATATAGATGTAGTTCTCATAAATTTGTATCCTTAGCTGTTATAACATTTGTACATTTTGGTGAACATAGTGGTAATGTAATATAGAAGGAGGCAATCTTGTTACTGGAACTTTCCTGGATGGCCTTCAGCAAATTAGTCCTTCTTCCCCTCCTTCAGGATGTAGTTGATACTCTGCTTTTAGAGTGAAGAAAAGGTGCCGTGCATAAGCTTTGCATTTCTCACTGTTCAGAAAATACTGTTAGCAGTTTGATCCATGTCTTTAGAGCAACTAGTTGAAAGCAATACTTTCTTTTTCTCATATTCTCTCCCTTTTTCTTATTAGATACAGCACATGATAGGATGGGATAACTGCGTACTGTCCGAAGATTAGATTTTGTGGCTTCTGGTTTTACTTCAGACTCAGGCATTATTTTTGTGGCTTACATAGAAAAATCCATATCCACTTCAGAGGTACTCTCACAATCTACCATTGTTCTGCCCACTGCTTGGATGCCTTGAAAAGAAAGAACACAAGGAAACTTTTTTCTCACTGAAGATGCTTGAAGGTTGTTTGCCTTCTGTACTTCAAGTGGTGCATGTCACCCTGAAAGAGGAATGAGAGGAGAGGACAATCTTGGTCTGCATTTTATTTCATGTAATGTCAATTCCATGAATGTTGTCCTTGCAGTCTCCCAGTAGCATCCCTAGGGGTTCGGATTCCTCTTTACAGTAGGCTAATGCTGCCGTGGAACTTTGACATTGCTGATAAATGATGCTACATAAGGGCAAAGCATTGATTTATTGCCTGCAGTGTTAGATTGAAATTTGTAAGAATGGACTATCTATGGACTTTACAGACTACTATTTGTAGACATAGTTTTCTGATGGGTGCTTCTGCTAAGAAAGAAAAGCTGATGATGTGAAATAAAAAGAAAAAGATAAAATAACTTGGAAATTCTTAAATATTAAGGGACTGGAAAGTAGTGAGACATCTTCAGTTGCTTGACCTTGAAATGAGCAATGGAGGTGTATATTGTATAAAATAAAAGCTCTTTGGAAGAGTTCCAGCAGAGGGATGAGTGGGTCAATTTACTGCTTGGCTCCTGTCTGTCTCTGCTGCATTTCTGCATTCTCCGTAGCTCCTAATGACACTAGCCAGGTCCAGACAGAGGGAAGAGTTTCTCTCTTGTCTGAACTTTCCTATCTAGTTCAATTCTACTGCATTAGATCAGAATTCTGCCTTGGTGATAGCCTTTATATAATCCCCCAATCGAAAGGGAGACAAAAGTCTACAGTATTCACACAGTTATTTCCCCTGAGCCAAAAAGAGATATTTCCATCATTCATCTTTGAGGTTATAAGACTTATTAAGGAAATTTTATACTTTTTCACTTTCCTCTCTCTTCAGTTTTTATTCTATGTCGGCACATGTAGGGAGCTAAAAGGACACTTTTTTTTTTTTTTTTTTACCAGGCAGTTTGTATCATTGAATGGAATCTCATCCAGTTAATACAAATATGTATAGAAAATTAGTTTTTTTTAGTTTTAAAATATGAAAGTTGATCAAAATATTTTGGCAATTGTGTATCAAATTGTATTACTTACCCTCAACATTGTCTAAACCACACCCTGTTGCTCTGACATCATTATTTGCAACACATTCGTTGTGATGTATTTGTAAATAAATCCTGAAGACATAAAAAACATATATATTCAGGAATTTTACCAGCAAAGAGGAATTTACAAACAGAAATAGAGATGAGATTCAGTGAAATCAGTTATCTTTCCTGCATTCCGAATAACAGCTGTGATGAGATGCATTTTGGAAAATGCATGATTTCATTCATGAATGAAAACGATTTTTTGGAAATGAGTTCATCTAATTGTAACTTTTTTCAATACAATTTTCTGTACTAATGAGATTTTTTTAAAGAACTGTAAGCAGTTCTTTGCTTTTAAGAAATAAGGAAAATTTTTTTGAGAATACATTTCCAAAGAGCAGAACATGAAAAGCAGACAAGAGAAGGATCCTAAACTGACTTCCATTATTATAAAACAGAGTAAATGTTCCTTTCTTTAAAACAAACAGATGTGTAGAAATATATATCAATAAATTCTTGTCCTTACAAAACAACTCCTCGTGTGACTAGTAAACTGTGGCAGTGTATATGCTGAGCTTATAGGCACTCTTCCTACATGTGGTCTCTCTTACCACAGAATATCAGAACAGCTGAGGCTGGAAGGTACCTCTGGATCCATTTGGCCCAACCACTACTCCAGCAGTGACAATCAGAGCAGGGTGTCCAGGCCCATGTCCAGGCAGTTTCTGAATATCCCCAGGGAGAGAAACTCCACAACCTCTGGACAGCCTGTGCCAGTGCTCTGTCACCCATACAGTAAAGAAATGCAAGTGGTTTGAAACCCCAGGGCTCTACTTAGAAACTATGTTCAAATCCCATTTATAATTTATCCCACTTATTTCTTGTGCAATGTCAAAGGCAAGAAAGTGTTATCCAGATACTTTCAATAGGTAATTAAGAGAATGGACTAAGTGTACCAGAACCTGATACACTGTCAAGTGAATTGCCTTACTACTCATTATTTTTGAATCCTCTGTTTTGTTATCTTCTTCCATATAGCGCTGGAACTTTTATTTCCACTGAGAAATGCAATGTTACTGTAATCAAAATAATGAACTTGTCCATTCTTGTGTTCATTTCAATCGGAAAGAAAGTTCAAAACTTCATTTTCTTGGTTCATTTGAATAAAGTCAAAAGACATTATTTTAATAAAATGGAAATATTCTTTCTGATTTGAGGTTTAATTTTAATTTTGTAAGAAAAGTTCTGGATAAAGTAGGTGTGCTGGATTAAATTTTAAGTACATTAACATTTTTTACATAAGCAAATAAAGAGTTGCTTGAAAGGATTGACAGAACCATTTTCTTTTGTATAAAGGACTAAGAATCAAAATGTTTCAGAAAGTTGTGTTGTTGCCATAAAGGATTCTTTTCAAAAAAATTATTATAATGTTGTAATGTTTAATTTTTAAATTTTTGCATTGAGGCATTTGACATTCTTCCTTTAGAAATCATGTCTCTGATTATTAATATTTTTTGTATCTTTGATAATACAGTAGTATTACTTAAGTTAAAAATAAAACGTAAATTGAGTGAATATTTTGGTTAGTTATGAGATTTCTTTTGGTTCCATTCAGAATAGTCTAACATCATTTTCTGATTTTTTTTACTTTGTTCAGTTCCATTTTCTGCTTCACTGAATAAAAATAACTTGTATTATTGAAATGAAAATAACTCAACATTGCTAAATTAAATATTTCAATTAAAATAAACATCCCATTTCATTTTTTGGTAAATGATTATTTTTTCAGGTAACATTTTTTGGGGGCAGAGGAAGTGTTTTGCTCTTTGAACATAACATTCAGTTTCAATTTCCAGATTTTCTACAGAAATGGCACTGTGTTCTCTGAACAACACAGAAACTGCTGGTAGAATATGGACGTGCTCTGAAGGTGCATAAAAATAGCATATTTACAGTTGTTAACATTTTATTGTTTTGTCCAAAACAATATGTTGCCATATCAACAACCTGTCATGTCCAATGGCAACAACTGGGTGCAGCCTAACATGCAACACACGAGGACAAGGTATAGAAGCAGTGATTAAAACGCGCATTACTCTGTTTTAAGGCAGCTACCCACTCAATGTTATTTCTGGCAACAAATGTCAGAAGTGCTTACCGCCCAGTCTGCTTACAGATTGGTGGGTACTCCTTATCCTCTGTGAGTGAAACTAGTGTTTGCTCATTGTACATTTGCAAAGCTCTCCTTTTATTCCACACATGCTGTACAAAAGCCCCGCACTTGGCGGCCGCCTCCTGTCCCTGGAGTGGGGGTTGCACAAGTCGGACAGTGCGTTTGTTCCTTTTGCCCTCCCTGGTGAGGAATTCTGCTGGAGCCTCACAGAGTGTGTAGCAAGCAATTGGGGAACTTCAAGCATTATTTGCCATCCTTCTTTTTACATAGAAAGCTTGTGCTTCCTCAGATACCATTTCTAGGACTGAAAACTACAGCTAACTTGCTTGTGACTTAGTGCATCAGCTTTTACGCATAACCTTTAAAACATTTGCTAAATGCACAAATTTCTTGCATTCTGTATCCTGGGCTGCATTATTTTCCACTGTTTGTCTTACCTCCAGGGTACATTTAAATAATTGCCTAGTCGATCAGAGCAACCCATTCTAATCTTGTTTCAGTATTATTTTGGCCTGTATAATTCATTCAGAGGAAAACGGCTCCCTCATCCCCAGTTTCTAGGAAATCTTTTCTGGTAATTCATATTGACAGCAGTGAGTCGTGACATTTATCGGAGAGGTGAAGCTGACCAGCTGCAGGGCTCCTGACTGATTAACTCAGCCAACAAGCTGCTCATGATTCCAGCCAAATATTGACTTTTCTTTCCTTTCCCTCCCCTCTAGCTGAAGAGAAAATACGGAGGAATTCTTTATCCCTACATTTTTATTTTTACCAGTCACTTGAAATTTAAAAAATAGACCATAGACAATATCTTCCCTTTCAACTTTCTAAATTTAAAAGAATATAAAGTATATTTCAAGGACGCAAAATCAACATTGAATTTAAACTGTAAAATATAAATATAAAACAAATGAGCAGAGTTTATCTAACATTATTGGGAGCTTCAGTCTTGTAAAAAACCTGTCTGTAGTCAAATGACCTTTGGGATGAAAACTCCTAATGTTTATACTTAGCTCATTTTCATTCTTTAAACCCAGAAGCACAAACTGTGCTACAAGGTAGGAAGTATCTTTATTCTCATTTGTTTATGTGCTTTTAAAGCCAAGAAACTGAAGTCAAGGATAGAGAATTTTCAATATCGCTCTATTTTCTCTCTACTCTAAAATGAGCAGCATCTTTTAGGCCAGGTCTTGGAATTAACAGCCTTTCATCTTTCGTAGTAATAAACAATCCTGACTCTGTTTCAACAGTAGTTATCCAACTCTACTTTCTTGAAGGAAAATATAAATTAGCATTTCTCTAAGGCGATTTTAACTCATGTCTGTTTCTTTCTCTACATCTGTGACATCAAGCATATGGAAAGAACAATAAAATATTTTATCATGACTATCAAAATGAAAGTTTTCATGTAGCTCTTGACAAAAGTATGTGAAATTAATGTACCCTTGTATAGTAAGGTTGATAGCCTGTTTTTCTGAGGTGTCACATCTAAGAACGTGGAAATCTTTATTATTATATCACAAGTTCACTTTTTCCTTCTCTTTTATAAATCTGAAGTCATTCCAGTGAATCACGTTAGTTTGATACCATGAAGTCAAATATCAATGAATAACTAAAAGTATTGAGGCTAGCCTGCACAGTCATAAGATAAAAATTAGCATTAACATACTCTAGCAGATATAAGCCACATGCTGCAGAATCATTAGATGAGTTTGCTAATTAACACAATTGAGTTTCTTAATCCTCTCAGGCTTTCCTGGTCAGAGACAAATGAGTTTCAGCAGAGAAACAAGCACTTCCCAGAAGGGCTATAGATAGCAAGCTAACTAGTTTCTCTCACTTTTAGAATCCCTTCATTCTAGACTGACTTGCCTGAGCCACAATCAAATTTTAAGAATACCCAAGTATTTCTAGAATTGACATTTTCAAGCACCAGTGAATTACTGAATCATTCATTCTTGGCACTGATATGTAAGATCCATAATTGCTTTGATTGAGGAGGTGACATTTCCAGAAATGGCAGTTCAGCATGGCAAAGGACACAACAATGCTGGGAAGATAAGTCAAAGGTGACAAGACCATGAAGCTGCCAAGGAACAGGCATGCCTCGGTGCATCAATGCTAGGCCTAACTACGTTCAAGTGCTGGCGTCTTGATGGAGACTTAAGCCAAACAATGTTGCTAATGCTGTCAAATGATTTCTGTGATATGCATTGTCTGGGATTAACTTAAAGGCTGTTAATGATGCCCTTCAACCTACTGGAGGGCAGCCAGAATTAGAGGTGAGAAGAATACAAAAGACAGGTAAGGAAAGCAGGTGGGCAAAATGGTTTGACATAAATCAGGCAGAAGGAGGCCTCTGGTAGGAAGAAAAATAAATTGTCATAATTATCATAAGAACTGTGAGATGAAGAAAATGCCCACTGGCACAAACATTCTCACTTTGCTATGATAGCAAAAAAGACACATAATTTACAGGAAGTTGAATGTTTGTGCTAAAGCTATTAAATTAGTTATTGCACTAGGGATCATGAAAGCCAAAGTGATCACAGAAGTTAATACATATATATCAAGCACGTGTGACTTCATGATATATGTGCTGAACTGCTTGTTATGTGTCTGTAGGTATATGCACCTATATTCAGACATTTCTTCCTGTGGAAAAAATTCTGTCTAACCCTGTTCATAAGTATGATGCAGGTATGTTTGAAGAATGTTTGCATTTCCAGGCATAGACAAAGAAAAAAAGAGTAAGTTTTCGATCTGTGGTTAGAAAAGGTCCTTTAACAAGAAAATATATTAGTTTGCCTGTCTGAAGTGTTGTGGCTTCTTTGAACATAACTGTGAAATACGCCTTTTGTCATTCCTACCCAGTGCATTGCATTGTGACAAGTCAGTCGTGTTACATAACATAATGTGACTGATACGGAATGACATGTAAAAGATTTGATTCCTTTTCTTTTAGAACAAGGATCCTTTGCTATACACAGCTGGACTTTGGAAGGCCTTTTCTTTCCCTTTAAATAGAGAGAACAAAGGAATGCCCGCTTTGAAAGACTTCCCTAAAACCTGTGTGTACGAATATTGCTAATGTTTAGTTTACATCTGTAAGCTAAAAAGTATCTTCACATTTGAAATGTGCGCATTTTTACTGCCTACCTCTTTCTACTGTCTCATCAAGAGCAGATTTTTATTAGGGCCTATAAAATAGGCTTTGAGAAACTTAAGCATGTAATCCTGTATGGCTCACAGCATCACATGGTGAGGTGCATACTGCATTGTCAGTGACCGACTAGCTTGACCCAGTTACTTCTCTGCACTGAGAGCAGCAGGAAACAAGGAGGAAGGAGGGCATTGAGAAGGGACTAGGGGAGGGAGGGCAAAGCAGGGACATAGGAGACTGAAAGGCAAGTAGTTCCTTACTTCTCCCACCTTGTATTTTCAAAACTGTTAACTGTTTCGGACCCCCTGAGGCTAGTATGTGGAGAGAACCATACCAAGGAATTATTTCATCTACCATAAATTAATCCACCACGATTTAATCCAACTGCAGCGTAATCCACCTGCTCTTAATAGAGTTATCCCAGGGATAGCACCAGCCCATCAGTGTAATTGGTGTGGGTTAAGTGGCCTGGGAAACCGAGTTAACTGGAGATTTGCTGCCTAACAACGGCTGGTTTACAAAGAAGAGTTTAAAAAATAAAACAGACTAGTCTTTCAGTGAAAGACACCAACCAACCAGCCCAAACCTTCCCTCCCACTTGAAAGTAAATCTTCACCATATTTTTCTGATTGTCTCAAGGAAACTGTTTTCATACTCACAGATCAGCTGAAGCAGATCAGAGAAAGCCTCTTAAGAAAAAGGAAAGCAGTACAAATATGAAAGGACAGTGCAAAAAAAAATCAAGAAAATTTGCCAGTTTCCAATTTATTTAAAAATAAATATATAAGAATGTACTTTTACAGCCATAATATTTGCAAAATCCTCTCTGAAAATTAACTGACCAAAATCCAGTGACAATGTCTTTACTTAAATTGTCTTTGCTTATATATTAGCACTATCAGTGACACAAGTTTTTAGTCATAGACTTCAGCACGAGCAAATAAAAAACATGACTTTAAAAAAACATTCATCACAGGGGAAGTGAAATAACCCCAAAATATTCATCTTAGTGTTAAATACACATGTCAAGGTCATAATAAAAGACCATTTCTAAAGTGAGATGTTGTGAATTAATAAGTTAACAGATACTTAGTTTCAATAGCAAGTACACTTTAAGGAGAAATAGCTATGACAGATGTGGAGAAGGCTGAGGTACTAAACGAGTTCTTTGCCTCAGTCTTCACTGGTAGCCAGGATTCTTGTATTTCTCATGCCCTTAAAGCTCACATCCCTGAATCTCTAGGTGGGGAAAGGGGGAGTAACTCTCTCCCCGCTGTAAGGGCAGAGGAAGTCCGAGACCTCCTCATGAGACTGAATGCGTACAAGTCTATGGGGCCGAATGACATGTATCCCAGGGTCCTGAAGGAGCTGGCTGATGTGGTTGCTGAGCCGCTCTCCATCATATTTGAAAAGTCGTGGCTGTCAGGTGAAGTCCCTGGTGACCGGAAAAAGGGAAACATCACTCCCATTTACAAGAAAGTGAGGAAGGATGACCCAGGGAACTACAGGCCGGTAAGCCTCACCTCTGTGCCTGGGAAGATCATGGAACAGATCCTCCTGGATGACATGCTAAGGCACAGGAGGGATGAGCAGGTGATGTGGTTTGAGCCGACTGGCCTGGAAACACCACACAGCCTTTCGCTCACCTCCCCCTCCCTCCCAGCTGGGATGGGAGAGAGAATCGAGAAATAAGGTAGAATTCATGAGTTGAGACAAAACTATTTACTAACAGAAAAGGAAAATAGAATGAAGTAACAGTAATGATAATTATATGCAAAACAAGTGATTGTACAAAGCAATCGCTCATCGACCACAATCAATGCTTAGCCAATCCCCAAGCAAACGGGGCCTCCCAGCTCACTTCCCTTCCTTATATTACATGATGTCATATGGTATGGAATATCCCTTTGGTCAGTTTGGGTCAGCTGCCCCATTCTTGTCCCCTCCCAGCTCCCTGTGGCCCCCCTAGTCTCTTCACTCTCCTGGCAGAGACATATAAATGTCTTTGGTTCTGTTCAACGCTGCCTGGCGTTATCAGCCTTGTTTTCCTTCTAGAATCAAAACATAGCTTTGTAGCAGACACTGAGAAAAAGTTTCAGTTAGAAACTAAGACAGCAGGTGATCCACGACAGCCAGGCTTCAGCCAGGCTTCACCAAGGGAAGGTTGTGCCTGACCAATCTGGTGGCCTTCTATGATGGAGTGATGGCATCAGTGGACAAAGGGAAGGCGACCAATGTCATCTACCTGGACTTGTGCAAGGCCTTCGACGTGGTCTCCCACCACATCCTTATCTCTAAATCGGAGAAATATGGTTTTGAGGGGCGGACTATTCAGTGGACAAGAAGTTGGTTGGAAGGCCATAGACAGAGGGTTGTGGTGAACTGTGCTATGTCCAGGTGGAGGCCAGTAACAAGCGGTGTCCCCCAGGGGGCTGTCTTGGNGGTGGATGAAAAACTTGACATGAGCCAGCAGTGTGCTCTTGCAGCTCGGAAGGCCAACGGTATCCTGGGCTCCATCAGGAGAGGGATGGCCAGCAGGGACAGGGAAGTGATTGTCTCTCTCTATTCTGCCCTTTTGAGGCCCCACCTGGAGTACTGTGTCCAGGTCTGGGGCCCCCAGTACAGGAAATATGTGGAACTGTTGGAGAGGATTCAGAGGAGGGCCACAAAGATGATCAGAGGGCTGGAGCACCTCCGCTATGAGGACAGCCTGAGGGAGCTGGGCTTGTTCAGCCCGGAGAAGAGAAGGCTGCAGGGGGACCTCATAGCAGCCTTCCAGTATTTAAAAGGAGATTATAAACAGGAGGGGAATAAACTTTTCAAAAGGGTAGACAGTGAGAGGACAAGGGGGAATGGTTTTAAGCTGAAGGAGGGAAGGTTTAGATTAGACATCAGGGGGAAGTTCTTTACCGAGAGAGTGGTGAGGTGCTGGAACAGGCTGCCCAGAGAGGTTGTGGATGCCCCGACCCTGGACGTGCTCAAGATCAGGTTGGATGGGGTCCTGGGTAATCTGGTCTAGTACCTAATCTGGAGGTTGGTGGCTCTGCCTGTGGCAGGGGGGTTGGAACCTGATGATCCTTGGGTTCCCTTCCAACCCGGGCCATTTTATGATTCTGTGATTTGGAAAATAAGGTCATTCTTATCTTTTCTTTCACCAAAACCCTTCAGTTAGACTCAAGGAAGGCATTATGTACACAAATTACACTGCTGCATGAATATAGGGATTACTATCTGGATCAATCCAAAGTCTTCTCCAGAGCTGCATCGTGCTCCGGATAAAACTCAAGACTTGATGATTCTCAAGAGTGATAAATTGAACCAAAGCCTTGGTTTCGGGGGAATAATGGTTACAAATTAAGATCTGCTCTTTATAAGACATGCTGACTAGTTTTCAAATTTTCACCAATATATTTACATACCGATGCATTTCAGCTGTCATGCCTTCACTGTGCTCCTTCAGCAGTCTTGCTTGTAACTCACTCCTATCCCAACTCAGCAGTAATTCAAATAACAATGAATGCAAATGTCCATTTAGAAGGCAAGAATTGCCAAAAAAATGATAAGTCTCTACAGTATTCTGCCCAGAAGCACAAGCAGCCTGGCACATTTTGTTCCCAAGCATGTCTACCTTTATGTAAATTTTACTCTTGGACTGAGGTGCAGGAGCCAAGGTTTGTTGTCTCCATGGCACTCCCATCTATTAAAGGTGGACTCCATTTGTTAGGGCTCTGGGGATCATTATTCATTCATTGTCCACGTATTATACAGCGCTTGAATAACAAAGTCAAACAGGACACAGTCTTTACACTGAGAACTGATAGTATCCATGACATATCTAGAGATAAAAAGAGGGAAGGTTTATGTATGTTGCATCAGTTAAGCATACAATTGTTATAAAATGATGCTTATTCTGTGTACGAGTCTCCTCATTTGAGAATAAAGAATGTTCCTTTTCGGACAGCGGCAAATGAAAAGCTGCTCCTTGGGAAGAAAAACTGGAAGGCACCAAAACTATTTGTGGATTCAAATGTATTGCAGGGTCAAACAGACTTGAATTTCCTTAATCTCTTTGGCTAAAGATTAACTAAAGACTAATTGTGTACCTATTTGGAAGCCGTGTATTTATTTGGAATATTAACTGAGTCTTGAGACAGGAAGAATAAAGAGTTCCTTCATTCAAAGATAATAAAGCTTAGCTGTTCAATATTCTTATCACTTAACCAAACTAGAATTATATAGACTTGAATGATTGCAAAGCATAGAATTGCAGGCATGAATAGCATTGTCAAAATGGAGCTCCAAAGCAAGACACCAGAGAGGATGATCAAGTTAGAATGTAAATATTACAGAGAGGTGATTATGTTGCAGTGTTTCCCAAACATTATATTTCATGAGTTTGATTCAATTAAAATTATTTCAGAGCTTTCTAAGTGCAAAAAAAGGGCACTAAAGGCCAGTAGTTATGAAAATTGGCTTCACAGATGGCTGGCTTATTCTCTAAGTAAACAGGCAGTCTACAGAAAACTTCTGAAATGACCTCATAGTAAGTTCAAATTTGCAGAGTTGATGACAATGTGAAGAGGACAATCATACAAATTAGTGCCAAGAAGCTGGCTAGGGAAAAGAATCACTCATTTGAACCATTAGTTCTTTCTCAGATTCTCAACAAATTAGTACTTTTGCAGAAAGTAATCACATTTTGCAAATGTCTTCAAGAGATAGACTCCTCTGTGGCTTTCTGCCCAATCCATCGCATTTTAAATACCAAATACCAGATTCTGATCACATAGTTGCATATATAATAAGGTAAGGAGTAGAGCATTTCATAGTGGAATACTATTGGTGAAAATCTTGTGTGAAAGTAGCAGACAAACTTTAGGAAACCCATGGATTCCATGAGTAAAATCACCCAAGCGTATACCAAGCTTTCATCTTTAAGATGGGTGTAAAGTGTGCTCCATATAGCATTTTGGGGTTTTGTTTGTTTGTTTCTTTTCATGGAGGGGGATTGGAGGAGAAGCAGGATGAGTTTAGCTGTTTAGTTTTCTTTTAGATGAGGCTTCAAAGTTTACAGTCTGTTTGGAGAGGGACTAAAAACTGCTGAAATTTTCTTGGGGGTAAACTTCCATCTTGATGGGTTTTCTGTCATTCTTCTTTCCACAGTTATTTAAACTTCTGTTTGCTTACCCTCCTGTTCTTAAGGGTTCTGCACTTGAATGACAGTCCTAGTAGAATTGTTGTCATTGTGCTTTGAGATTTTCAAGGACAAGAGTCACTAACTACATTACAAAGTTTACACCATTAATATTTAAACATTCAGGCTGCATAAATGTCTGTGAATATATATAAATACATATATTTATATTTATGCGTATATATATACATACACATATGTATGTGTGTGTACAACTGTTAGTCATAGAAGAGTCGTTTCATATCTGCCAGGACGTCAGGAGAGGGCTGTGTCATTTAGTTGCCCAGGCCTCTCTTAACTGTTGAATCAGGTGCAAGTCAGGTTGCCATTTATAGTGTTTAATATGTTTCCTGTAAACGTGCAGGAAATGTTTGTTTGAAGTTCTGAAGGAAACAGTATTGATGTTCACAGAGATGCGACAAACTACTTGATGAAAGAAATCATTTTCAAGAAAGAGTCCTATGGGAGAAAGAGAGCCTGTTTATTTACATGAAGATCAAAGTAACTTTCATATGAATTGAAGCTAAATATTTAGTACTCGAGTGACTAGAAAAGAATGCTAAGCTTCTGAGGGAAAGAATAGAAAGCAGGAGACAAATCCTGATATATAAATATATATAGATTGTCTATTAGAAAAAAACTCTGACGTTATTTGAATTGCAGTAGTTTCTTGGGTCCAACCTGAGATTAGAGTCACTCTGTCACATTGTGTACAAACACTCAGTAAAATACAATCTCTTTTCTGACAAGCATATCAACTAAACAGATAAAGGTCAAGAAGAACTAATTCATTTTCAGATATATGAATTCCCCTTAAAACTAAAGGTACATTAAATAAAGGTACATTAAATGAAATTGTCATGAATTAATCCAAGTGCAATTTCGGTGGAATTTACTTACTGCGTATGTCAGGCAAACCGAATATGAACAAAAGACCCTATATATTAATTCCTTATTATAAAAACTTCCTTTAGCTTTACTAATTATATTCCCATCTTTCATCCAAACAAAATTTAACTGCAGCAGTCAAAATCAGTGCTTAGTTGTCCTTACACAGTAACACAGTATCACGATAGAGGCCATTTAGTCACAAATTGATCAAGAACAGAAGAAGCAACAGGAAAAATGAGAGATTTCTCCTTTCTGTCTGTAACTAGGAGCAGACATCCATCCAACAGAGGAAACCATCTCTATGTGGGATCCTGGCAACCTCAATCTGACCGAAAATAGCTGCCTCCAGCTGGCAAGGATCTCAATCTCTGTCCTTAAGGGTGATTCCTGAAGTTTGAGGAGATACTGTGCCAAAACTGATGAATATATCTGACTGCCAGATTTTCTGCAGCTAGGGAGGGAGAGGGCTGGGAAACTGGCCAATGGCACGTACTTCTCATAGTTTGCCACCTTCTTCCCAGTCCCTGGCTGTAGTTCCCAAGCCTGCAAGACCTCTTGCTAGAAATCAGTCACATTAGTGGCTCTAGGACCATGGTTAATCTGGAACAAGGCTAAAATCACAGTTCCTCAGTTCATAAAAATGTTGCCCTCCTATGTGTAATGTGCTACTTTTCACTGTATGCTCCTGAATAGTCCTCATTTCTATAACACTTTTCCTAATAGCCCAATAAGTGTACCCTTACCATCTGTCACATGTGGTCTGTTCTCTCTCTTTCACTTTATTACTACCAATATAAACTAGCACATAAAGAATAAGAGGGTAGCTGGTTGCATGGAGTAAATAAAGTGAAAAATTGAAAACGTCCCATAATAGACATTTATGAAAAAATCCTATTTGCTTTCTATTCCTTCACAAGTTCAAAGCAGATTCCTCAATCTACAGTCACTGGTATACTGTTCATTACTCTTTTATAAAAAGAGGAATGATTTTATTTTAAACTTATATCATGAGGGTTTTTCTTTCTTTGTGATAGTCTATAATAAACATACCTTAATAAGAACTAGACTGTGTTAAAAACACACATATAATTGCTTTAAATACTCAACACTGAGAAACCAGTAAGAAAAACTCAAAAAATGGTATAGTAAGTCTTATAGATAATTTCAGGCACAGAGAAACAGTGAGCTCAGGAGAATTGACCCCCTTTCCTCCTTTGCAGCGCCTAATGGGGATCATGTGCTCCTCAGTACTAGCAGCTATAGACTTGTGAAGTGACTGCATTAATTCAATGGGTGACCCCAACAGAGCTCATTTGCCTGTCAGGGCAGAGCTGGTCCCTGAAGGGTACTTGCCCACTTAAGTCTGAAAAATCCCAAGAATTCAAGTTTCCACATTTTCCCTTGAGAGCTCAGTCTCACTGGTTTTATTGCCATAAAGATTTTCTTGAAATCTTTGTCAGGTAACGTACTTCCTGGTAGTTACTCTAAAGCCATGCTAAACAGTAGTTCAGTTACAGATATTAGAGCTGGTTGGCACCTTTTCAAGTAAGCATTTATTTGTGAGTTTTGGTTTGTTTGCTTTTAATAATAGTCCATTGTTTCCAAAATATTTCACACTATCATCTATATTTCAATGCAACTTGAATGGTGGGATTTCTGAGGTCACAGGTGAAACCTGTGGCAACTCTAAAAAGGCATATACAGGCAGAAAGAATTTAGAAAACTAATCACTACACAAATGAAAATTCCTTTTTGAAGAACTATTTATTTTCATTGTTTTGAATTCAAATCACAATAAAAAAAAAAACTCTTTAAATGTGCATTTTATTTTCTTCTTCATCAGAAGAAGATGTTTCTTTTCTGGGTTTGGTAGTCTTCAACATGTTCATTAATGACCCAAAAGGAATAGAGGGCAGGATTAGTACAAAAAACAGATATCACTTGCTGGGAGGGACTGAACAAATGCCAGAGGACAGGGATGGAATTCAAGATTATCTTGATAAAACATGGATATAGACAGAAAATCCAGAGGTTAATTAACTGCATGAATACAGGATGAGGAATAAATGGCTGCAAACAGTTCTATAAAAAAAAATGATGAGTCAACAGTGTCATATTGATGTGAAAAAGGCAAATGCCACAGCACACATGTAGCAGGATGTATAAGAAAAAGTATGACTGTCAGGAAATGTGAAGTAATCTTTCTGCTCTGTTCAATGCTTTACTCAACACTACAGCCTAAAATGGAATATTATGTCTAGTCCTGAGCACTACACTTCAATAAACTCATAGATCAACATAGACAGTCTAGAAAAAAGTGTAAAAGGAAGATTGGGGTTTAAAAATACAACCTATGAGGAAATACGGAAGGAAATGAGTTTGTTTAATTCAGAGAATTGAAGACCAAGGGATGGCATTTGCTTTAAATGACATTAAAACAAACAAAAGGTATGAAATTATTTCTTCAAGCTTTTTTTCCTCTTAGAATTTCATTATTTCCAACCACTGAAGTAAATTGAACTGTGGAGCTGCGACATGAATCAGAAATACATAATAACTCAATGATAAAAGTAAAGCTATCTCTACCTTTGCAAAGCACTTACTGTAGAAACTCATGGGCAGTTGAGACAGAAAGATATGTTGTTATAAGTAGCAGCCCACAGTCTATGTAGCGTAAAAACATTTTAAGGTTTACCTGTATTATAACATCTGTTACTTCCTTCCAGTCTAAAAATATTTTCAGAAAACAAAAATCTCACAATTATTGTGAATTTACTGAACTTTGAAATTCAAGGGTACAAATGTCACCATTTTCATCAGTTTCCCACCATGAAAATCTCTGTAAAGAACAAGTGCAATTGATGTTCTTATTTGTTTGCAAATTGTCTGAACTTTCTCATTGTTGAGAAAATGTCTTGACATTTTAATAATCATTTTACAATCAAAAAAATAAAAGATGGACCAACTTAATGTTACATGAAAGTTATAACTTCTATATAAATATCATAACTTCAATAAAAGAGATGTATTAGAGCACATGAAAATTTTAATGTTTTATGTCTGTAAAATTCCCAATTTAATAGTTTTGTAAAGCACAAAATCAGCAAGAAAGAGTAGATCCTTTTAAAAAAAATCTTAAGTGATTGTGCACTATATGCCATACAAATATATCTCTATAATATCCTGAAATAAGTTCTGGATTACATTGTTAACTTTCATGAACCCCAAAATGGGGAAATTAGTAACAAAGCATCAAAATTTTGTACTGAGGAATAAATGGTAAACATTACTCTAAAATGGGGTACTTCCTAAATGTAACCCCTACACAAAGTTATTTCTGCTGCTCGTTGCATCCTTGTGAGACCAAGAGGAAAAGAGACTCATCTTGCTTCATCTGGGAAGAAGTAACGGTCTGGTAATACTAACTGGATGAAACAGAAAACTTGAGAACAGAAGGTAGAGACACAGAACTTGAGCTCTGCTTTAGAAACAGTGAACAGAATTTGCACTGTTCGACAAGCTGCACAGATTCTTCCTTTGTAAACCGTCTTTTTCCCTAGCCACAAAAACTGTGAGGGAAATTAGTGAGTCCAGGTTATATAGATCTCCTACAGAACTTGTAACCTGGTGGAGCAAACAGTAGTTACCAACATCTTCAGACAGAAGAGAACAATACAGACATCTCAGAACAGGTGACAAGGAGAGAATAAAATCTAGAATTCTCAAAGCTATGTTCTGTTGTGGGAATAGCTGAGAAGCTATACTGAACATAATGTGTTGCACTCAACAAAACCAACAGAAGCTTTCCGTCCTCATCTTTGTTCCCAAAGCGTGCAGACTTAGGATCTGTATTCCCCTTCTTATGTGGTGGTGGGACAAGAAAAGAATATCTTAAATTTTTCTGTCCGTACCACACATAGTCAAAATAAACTTGAAAATGTGTGAGATTGTCTGTATAGGAAACAATTTCCCCAGCTCAGAAAAATGATAATAGACACCAGCAACCTTGTGACTTGATAAATAGAACAGAAGACCAGATAGCAATAACAAGAAAAGAGTTTGCATTTAAAAAAAAATATATTCTTATCAGCCACCCACCATGTGCTATAATTTAAAAGCTTTCGAGCAAAGAGCATTTCTTTACTGCTACCAGTTTAAAATGTTGCAGTATGTAGACCAAAAAGTCTTGATTAGCTGTGGCAGATGAGTCAGCAGAGAAACAGCTCACAATGTAGTCCAGACTTTACATTTTGACACATATTGTTAAGGGCTCCCCAAAGTCATTCCAAAATGGCAAAAGAAAAAAAAAGGAAGAGAGGGGAAAAAAAAAAAAGTGTATTAAAAAAAAAAGTAAGGAAAGAAGAAGGAGGTCTAGCACCATTAATTTAACCTTGAAAATACTGTAAGAAAAAGGAAATAAAAATGGTGAATATGGCAGTCTTCATCCTCACAGATTTTGTGAAAGTTCTAGGTTTATTATAAAAAATCTAGTTATTACTGGGGCAGGAAATTCCTCAAAGATACCTGTACACTAGATTTTGCAGATATGCTTTAGGTAGAAAGCTATACTCACAGACAAGGAAGGTGTGCCTTAGAATTAAAAAGGGACAAGCCTTTTTCTGTCTTTCTGAGAGAGAGAAAATACTGTGCAAACACAGCAACAGGTATGCAGTAGTTCTGGGTAGCTGCATCCAATGTATCTACCTACAGGTCAACAACCATATAAATTTGTGATATCCACAACAACAATAAAGTTTGATTCAAGAGATGAACAAAACTCATCCCAAAAATGTACTGCTTTTGTAGCAGTGATGAAAAGTTTGCTCTTTCCCTCAGTTTATGGTGGATTTGAGCTCGCACAGCTTCAGTCTGGAAGGAAAAGAAGGAATATCTAAAATAGAGATTCTGAGGATTCCAGACCCCATGGCATTTCTAGCAAAAGGCGAAATACTGTCTTTTGTATTCCAGGCAAATTATAACCTGCTACTTTATAATCCAGGTTTTTGTAAGACAAAATTCAATGACTGTTCCAGACAATTATATAAGGTTGCTATCTGTTCTAGACATGAGAAAATTTCCCTTAATCCCTCAAAGACAGAGTGTTCTTTATAATGTGAGAAGCCAGCAATTTTCTTTTATTATTTAACATTGTTGCATGATGGGAAACGTTTTACAGGGTCCCCTAGTAGACACTGTTTTACTTCCCAGTTCAAGGACCAGGCTACAATCCAAAAGAAAACAATTCAAAGACTGCAAGGAAGGGTAGCAGAGCAGAAACAGCAGCTCACTGTAGAGAAAATGTTAGATGGCAAGCTCACCACAGTACCAGAGCTATAAAGCAAAGAGTTGGGGTAACATCTCTTTCACTGCAGGTAGTTAGGGATAGACAGTGAGACCCACAGCAACAGCAATAGATGGAAAAAATGTGACAGCAGAGGTTCTAACCTGCATGGATAGTACCACCACCAAGTTCTGTCCTTCTGAACTGCTGTATTGGGATGCACTTGCCTAGATTCTGAAAGGCTATCCTGTTTTTCCCTTCTAGCCTGAGCGTGCACTGAACAAGTAAGTTACAAATAATTAACAATCAAGCCTATTTAAATTTCAAAGGTAGTGAAAGTCTTCCGCTCTAATTTTCTAGATTGGTATACACTGTTTTGATTTCAAAATGTGTGTTAAATACAAAGAGGCATTTTTTTTCCAGTACTGTTCGGGATGTGATCAAATACTATGAAGATAGCAGGATGAGGAAATGTTTTTCAGAATCCAGATTTTCACCACTATGGATCAAATCATGCTATTTTTCTAACAAAATCATAGTAAACCTATCTTTCAGTTGCTACTAAAATGGCTCAAAGATGACCTCGCTTTGAGCAATATAAATAGAAAGACTGATGGTTTTAACAGTATACTGTTAAGATTCCTGTCAGCCATTTCACATTATGAGAGCTTTCTAACCGCACTGACAGATCTTGTACATTTCTTAACACTATTATTTTCACTAGGCATAAATGACAGTCTTATAATTGTACTACATCTAAACATAGAACCTTGGGGTACAGGTAAATAAAAGTGCAGATGGTGCTAGGAAAAATCTTGCAGTAGATCTTAAGCCAGGCAGTATTCTTGTGTGTTTTATTTTGCAGCCATGTGCAGTAACTGTAGACCATCACACTGCACAGATGGAAGTGCAAGTTTGAGGGCTATTGAGCATGTGGATTTTCCCAGTGTGTCACAATTACAGAAACATCTGTGCTAAATAACTTCAAGCTGATCCACAGCAAAAATTGGCAATGTTCAATAACTCTCAATATCCATTTTTCCCCTGTGGTGAGATGGCCTAGTGATTGCAAGTTGGACTATAGCATAAAACATGTAGCTTCATTATTTCAGAGTCTATTTAGAGATTTCTCCTGTGGTATATTACCTAGAAAATCCATATGTTTTTCTTTACTTAGCTGTATAGAGCCAGAGTTCCAGAGATACCACATGCCTGCAGCTATCATTGACTTCAATTAGAGGTGTGGGTATGAATGTTCTCTGAAAACCAAGTCCTGTGGGGGTACTTTTAATTGATTTTGATTTGCACAGGGAAAGGAAAAAATCTGGGTGGCATGATCATAAGAGATCAGAAGGGAAACAGAGGCAGTTTGCCTGCAGGAACAAAGATTAAAAAACATGATTGCAACTAATATATAGTTTGCACCATAACAGCAGAGAAAACATTCACCTTTTTGCTTCTGGCAGAGAAAGGAAAGCCAGTACTCCTCTGGAAATCTTCTGAAGAATGAAAAGCATTCCCAAATACCCTCAATAATATAATACACTCCCAGACCTGTTAATATATTTAGACCACATTGCAGACCATGAAAATTCAGTGTTTTCACCTCTGATGGAGTCGGGACACTATTTCTCACCCTCCACCCTCCTGCAGCACTGAAACCTAGAGGTTTTTGCTGGTAAAAGTGCATTACTCAAAATACAGCACATTCTTGATTCTTCATGCACTGCTATGGAATCATTTTTCAGTTCTTGTTGCCTTTATTTGTTTCAGCTAGATAGGCACTCCAATGCAGTCACTACATTTTACTTACCCATTCCACGATTCAAAATAGAAAGACTAATATGTTTCTTAGCTGCCACATAGTGAACAATTTCTACCTAATGTACATTTTTCTATGCATTGTCCAATGTCACTTGGGACATTTCAAGTGAAGAATACTCTACCTCAGATATTGTGATCACTCTGTAACATAATAGACTCAGCAGTAAGATTCTTTCCCTTACATCTAGTTTAGATTTCATTTTCCTCAGCTCCATCTCAATTTTTCCAATACCATTTTTTGACTAAGTATTTCCTTAACTCCTTTGATATTCAGACTCTTGAAATATTAGCAAAGTAGTGACACACATCTTATCTGACATTCAGACAAGTTAAAGTGTTAGTTGTTTAATCTTTATAAACTAGTTCTTGATAATTATTACGGCCAGTTTTTAAATTCACCCTAGTTAATCTCTGACTTTCTATGTACTGAGCTGCAGTTACCATAATACTCTCAACTACCATCGTACAGAGGGACTGTAATGTTCTTGGTTTATGATATGACTCCTCAGAGGAAACAACCAAAAATTATGCTGGCTTGTGTTACAGGTTTACTTCTTAGCCAGTTCTTGCATATCTTTTTTTTGCTGTTCAATCTATGTCCATCTTTGGACAGATGCATAGCCAGTTGATGTCTGCACATAGCTCTTCTTTCTTTCTTGATTCAAAGTTGTTATGCTTCTAAGGAGGTATACTGTACAAAAAAATAAATATTTATTAAAAGGACATATGTGAAGGAGAGATTGTAAGATTGAAGGAATTTCTCCAGTTTTTTATTCCTAATCATCTTCCATCCCTAGTGCACACCCACCTAAAATCATCCAATAGCCCCTCTCTCAGTGTTTCTCTCTGCCAACTCTAACAACAACTGCCAAGTTGTCAAATGATGCTGCTATTGTGTCCCCATAGCAACAAGCTTTCTGGCCTGAGTGACAGAATTTCCATATTGTCAACTGGAAAATGTCCCAAATAACTCTAAGAGCACCTGGAGTTTTCTTGCTATGGAAATATCTTTTTCTTTTCCCCTCCCAATTCTTCATATATTAAAGGGAAGTTATTTATACTCGTTGCAACGGATGGTAAGATGACAGCTGAACATTTGAAATTTGCTTTAAAATTCTGTAAATCTGTCCTTTCTGTGGATTTTATGTTCATTTTGAAGCAGCTGTGAATTTCAATGCCATCTTTAAAATAAATTTTAAAAAATACCGGTAGGTAACATAACAAGATCTTGATAACTGAACAGAAAAAATGTGATGTATTATGTGACACATTTTTTATGCTTTTAAAGTTGAGGAGAAATATAAGAGAACTGTTGAAAATGTGTTCCTTGAGTAGGAACACATTTCTAAGCTAAATGCATCTAACAGGTTACTATACTGGATACTCTGACTAATCTTCTGGGATAAAAATGTTTAAGTCATACAGACTGATTATGTGTATATTGAAAATGGAGTTAAGTAAGAGATAAAAGCAAAATAAATTCCATCAGTTTCAGTGAATTAGCTGAAATTTACAACCCTGAAAACCTGGTATTCGTGTCTCCCATCTCCAATCTTAACAGCATTTTTCAGTTATTATATTTAGTCTCACTGAGTCTTGAAGATGTTTTCTTCCAGTTCACTTATAATGGCGACTTAAGATCATAACCAAAACAATAACTGGGTACCCTTGAAGCTTGTGGAGACTGCATTTAGCAACGTCATTACCACATTTAGATAACGTTCTTCCAAGCTAGCATGGGGATAAAAGAAAAGGCAGTTTATTGTCTTTCAGACAAAATATAAGGCGACGCAGTGATATTTTAGTGAACGTTGAAGTGAGCCCCAGTAGCCTTGCCAAATGCATTTTCTGTAACTAGTTCTATTGCCTAGATTACCAAAGCAGCATCAGTAAGACATTTGGTTTTAGTTTTCATATAGACAGCAATTTTAGTGTACTCTTTTATATGTCTACTACGCTCCTTGGCAAGCTTTCAGTAGAGATAGCTCACTATACTAATTATATATTGTTAATTTTGTGGGCTTAAGTTAATTAGAAAATGTTTAAAATGTTCTTTAAGAGACTTTATCATAGAAAGAATTAAATGGGAAAAATATATCCATCTAAATAACACAAATTCACAAACTAAAAGCTTATTCTGAAAATTAGGATGCAGTTTAGATATAGGTACACAGCATGGACAGAAACAACAATATTTAACAAGTTTAATGTAAGCAAAGAATTATTTATGATACCATCAGCATGTTTTTCATCTGAGAATAATGAAAGAAAGACTGAATGAAGTGCATTTCAAGGAAAGAACATAACTTGCTTGCAAATATTAACTAAATAATTTTAGAGGGCAGCCTTGTAGATTCTAAATAGTAGGCTAAAATACATTTAATTTGCATATTATTTCCTAGTGTTTCCAGCTAATTATGACCATATAACAGAGAGAGATTTTTATGCAACACTAAAGCTTTATCTGAGGGCTTCAAAAGCAGTGAATTGGGTGAATCGCTGCATCCTACAGATGAGACACTTCCTTGAGCATTGTTTCTGTCTGGCTAAGTATAAAATACAATCAGAAGAAACACACCTGAGGTGGTTAGGTTATAAACACAAGTTCAGAGCAAAACTTGTCTGCATTACAGTGGAAGGGGCAGGAGCTGTGCGTACGTGACAAGCAGGGAGATTCGACAAGGTTTAGATACAGAGCACAGGAGCAGAGAGCTGCTGAGAGGCGTAACCTGAGGGCATTGTACATCATCCTCTGTCCTTGCGGGCAAGCCAATCCTCACTCACACAGGTCCTCAGCAATACATTGTGCATCACAAAAGGCTCACAACACCCTGTCACGATATATATAGTAGATAGGGACAAAACCTGCAAGACCAATGTTTACAACGGGCAGAATGAAGGAGAAATGAACACCAAATATTCTTCAGCATTAAACAAATATTCTGAAGCATTGCCTGTGAGGAATTCATGTCTGTGCTTTCTTACTAATGCTCTAAAACTGTCCTTTTCCCTACTCATCTTTGAGTTTAGAACTCCAGCATTTCTAAATTCATGAAAGTAATTGCTTCAAACAGCATATGGGCTACTGCAATACATAGTACTGTGATTTCTGACCTGACTCCTCTAATATTCTCTTTTCCCTAAAAGTCTGGGCTCAGATCAGCTCTTCTCACTGCCTGCTGAGTGTTTGCTGTATTTAAGTAGTGCAAGCATTACTCTACTTGAGTGTAGTATAGCAAATGAATGCACTAGAATCCCACTGAGGCAGCTTGTAGCCTGCGGGTACTAATTGTTCATCAGGAAGACCTTAAAGCCTATTTAATGCCAAAGACTAAAGATCTTTTTACCACTTTTTACTATTTTGTAATTCATTACAGAATCAAAATCAGAGAATGAAGGGTTTTTCCACATATAACAAACTAAAAAATGACAAGCAGTTATGTTTTTCTTTATAGTACAATAGGATTCATGCATCATCTTTCATGCAAGCCAATAGTTCTGTGATTTAGAGCCCTGATAGCTATAAGCCATCAGTACAAAGTAATCTACTACACAAGAATTTATGAGATAAATCCCTTAAGTAAGGGTTCATGGCTATTCAGCCCAAGCATCCTACATCCACCTATTTAATCTAGCTAATTTATCTATCTCTATATTTATAAAGTAACCAGTTTATGGTAGTCAGATGTCAGCAGTGTAAATTTAATTCGTTGATAAATTGGTTTTGCTGCTACAGCCCATGACAAATACAGTTCTGTCTGTAAAGAAATGTGTATTTTAAGAAAAGTCATCACTGTGTTGATATATTTTATCAGACTTCTTGCTCATTCACATTCTGACCCAATACAATCTTTTTATTTGGACTGGTATATTTGTCTTAGCAAGCAAAGAGGTTGGAGGGGTTTGACTATGGGAGGCATGAAGGGAGAATAGTACTGCCAAAGAGTCCCAAATCTTTGCCCAAACATCAGGGCCTGTCCTATCACACAAGGTGTCCCTTCAAATATGCTTGGTAGAGGAGCTACTTCGGTAATCAAAAGGTTAATTCGGGAAAAATCGGTATGGTTTCATTTCTTTATTCCCTATTATTCACACTAACTCTGTAAAACATTTCCAAACTGTGAATATTTTTCTGGAACTGCACTTCTCATTATTTGCCAGGAATGATTATACTCATTATGTATCTAGGTTGATACAGAGACAGCTGAGAATGACATTTATAGAAATGAAATATCCACACTTAAGCTCACACATAAGAGAGCTGTTGTTTCAAGAGGACAATTCCTGCCACTGTTCCTAATAGTGAAGATCCTGCTGTGCTACTTTCGTTTCTGCTATGACGGGACAAGTTCTTGCCTGCAGGCGAGACTGAACTTCCAAAATGATCATGTTATTCTTGGGGCCTAGTGGGCAATGTGGAAAACATGGGGTTTTGAATTGAGGATGCAGGAGAGCTACAAGGATTTAATGTCTGGAATGAATCATGCTGCTAGAGTTCACTCTGCCACTGGTCAGTCATCCTCTGTGTGCTCATGTATTGTTACAAATCATTGCATGCTGGTATATTAAAGGCATATTTCTGCATTTGTTGTTTTAGGGAAAATTTTATAAGGGTGCGAGTTTGTCTTGTTTTTATTGTTTCAAAACAAAATGCATGTGGAACTGCAGCAGATGAAATCACGGTTGGACTGCAGAGCTCCAGACTTGACATGGCACACTGTGGTGAAACGTACATGGTATGAATGCCCTCTATTTTCTGTCAGAAAGTAGGGCAGCTAACAGTGCCCTCCGGAGCAGTGTGAGCCCAGAGCGACTGAAAGCTGCCTCTGCCATGCCTCTTACCAAAAGCTTCAGAACAGCCAGTGCCTATATTCTATCCCCCAGCTGTGCTTCATTTATTCCAGATTTTGAAGCAGAAAAGAAACTGATTGCTAAGTAACACCATGTAGAAGATAAATGGAGATTTTTACTGTTTTATCTATGTGTAATAATGGCACTTTTCCTAGGAGTAACAGCATTGCTCCCAACGGCATTTAATGGCTAAATCTGTGATATTATGCTATAGAGACTCATATCTTCGCAGATGACTGTCATTGTTATGGAGAACCTTTAAGATAACAATGTAAGGGCACATCTTTGCTCAGACTTCCACTACAAAGCAATCATAGTCATGGTCCTTCATTGTCTCACTCACTTAATCCAATTTTATAACTGATGCCTGCAGCATTTGTTTCATTTTATTTAGAAACTTCAGATACTCAGATATTTTACATTGAACTACCTCTATTTTTGTTTAATTGTTTGATTCTTATTTTTCTCCTAACACACTGCATACTGAAGCACATGTTCAGCCACTCTGCATAAACGCAGTCAAAGGTGTAACACAGAGCCTAGGCGAGTCAGGCTTTGATTGCCTAAAATCATTTCAAGTAAAACCCAAGGGAAGACTGTGAATGGTGTTTTGCAACACATGGAGGTGCCAGGGTCAATTTGATGTACCTAACACGTAAAGAGTGGGCTAGGGCTCTTGCAACTCATGTTAGCAAATGGCACTTGTCAAGGGATTGTTATTTTAGGTGGAGCCATTAGGATACAGCAGTACTCTGGAAAACTCATAGCTGCTCCTGAGCAGTCTGCTGTGCCACAAGAGCTGGTATTTACTCACATAGATCTGCATCATACTAAATTTGTCCACTTAGTTCTGCAGAGTATATCCTCCTACTTCCGTACGATGAAAAAAATGGTGTCTTTGGACTGAGCATGACTCCCCATCAATAAGTACTTCTTCAAAAACAATGCCCATATCAGTCAATAAAGTGCTACATTTCACTCAGCTGTGTGCACATGGAGCCTTTTTCCCTGTGTTGTCCTGACCTTTCACAGACATTTGCAGTGTTCCATGTTTCTTAATAAGCAAATAAAGCTGAAGCAAACCAAAATGTGATTGTTTTCATCTGATCTATTTTCTGGTTCCTACATCTAATGATGCAACCTCTATTTCTCTCTATTCTCTGGCTTATTCTTTTCTGAGCACACCTGACACATATAAGGTTTAATAATTTACAGGTAGTGGGCCTAGTTTGCCAGGCGAGGGACATATTCCAATTTTTTTCCACAACTCTAATGAGACAAAGCAGTCAAAAGCTTATTGCAACCATCACATAAAATCAGATTTATGGATGCTTTTTGTCAGAGTGGTGCAAGCTAGTTTGAGTGTTCAACTGAATTTCTCCATGCATCTCAGAGAATAAAGTTTCTCCACGTGCTAATGGAAAAAATACTGTTATAAGTACTAAATATTTTTTCCTAATAATTAGATAAGATGGACCCAGTATGAAACAGGCTCTGCAATTCTAACCAAACTTACTGTCCACATAGCCAGTGATTCCCAGAAGACTGCACCTATAGAGAGAGAGTATTCTATAGATCATTTCTAGTTGACAAATAACGGGGTGGAGGTTGAATAGTATGGAGTCAATGATGCTGTAAATGGCCTGCTACTATTAGAAGTGCTCCTGAGAGTTCTCCACAGCTGGCAAAGGTTATTCTAACCTCTCTGAAAGTGAGAGCAGTGCATGTCGTGTGTCCTCCTTTTCACAGCAAATGAGGAGATGCCCATTTACTTTTGTTTGCTTGCTTTTCTCTGTTTCTGAAGTGAATTATTCATTGCTTCTGTTTAAATATTGTGAATTTTTGGACCATTTGAAGATACATCGTCAGCATTATGATTTCAAAAGGTATAGAACAAAGGCAAAAAGCACTCGAGTTATACATGGTGGAAGCACATTTAGCTCTAGAAATGGCCATATCTGAAATATTGTATTCTGAACCAGATGGTGCTGTCAGACAGTGCAGAGTGACAAGTTTTAGATGATGCATAAAGGGTAATATGCCCAAGCAGTGAAGGAACTCTATCTCCACTTGCTGCATTTTTTTAACTTCAGTTACAGATGGTGCCACAAGGATCAGCTCAGGAGGAAAAGTAAGACTTCCTCGTGGCTGATTTTAAGTTAAAAGAATCTGTCAGAGTATTTATAAGTTAGCCAGGCAGGCCTTTCTTCCTAGTGACTCCCTGTGGCCCCTTCATAGTAGAAGGAATAGATAATAATAGAAGAAATTGGGAATTTTTAATGACATTTTTATTCTGAAAAAAATATAGAATAGAGTCACTTTCAACCAAGTATCATTTATGGTGAAAAATATTTATTAAAATATGACGTTGTTTTCTTCTTCAAAAAAAATGGTTCCAATTTTCAGGTCAATATTTTTCAGTTCAAAATATAACTTGAGGTAGACACAGTAAAATATCCCTAAGAAATCAAATTGAAACAGGTTGAAATTGTCAAAATGAAATATCAATGATCCAAACTGTCCTACATTACTTCACAACTCAAAATTTTTTTTCATGGACATTTTCTAAAGTAACTTTTCATTATATTTCATTGTCAACAATTACTGCCCACCTTGAAAACATTCATAATTAAGCAAAATATTTCTTACTCAATGCTACTTCAAATATGGATTTTAGAGGGATTAAACCAATCATCCAAAATGCAGACTTTCCATCTCAAATATTTCAGTATTACATTCTGCATTCAACCTATGTAGCAAAGTAATGCTACACGATGGCCAGACTTACCTAAATGTAAGGCACACTCTTTGTCTTCTCTTAATCTTAAAATGACTTGGCTCTTAACTACTGAGGCCACAAGGCAAGCTATCGGCTTTCTTCCAAGCTAATGAAAATTAGCACACCAGTCCATAAAGTGTATGCGTGCAACCCGAAATAGTAACAATTCCCAGGGCATTTATTTTATTTGTGACAGCTAAACTCAAGGAAAATGAATTGCATTTCAGAGAATCAACACCTCTGCATGTAAATTTAACTACTGAATTGATAATGAGAGGGAAAAAAAAAGTTACAAAAATAAAACTCCTACTTAATGCAATGCTCTACTTCTTTTCCTGTGGAAATGTATTAGAAATGTATAAATACATGTGGCTTAATTTTGCTTATCTCAGTCTATTGAAACCATGACAAAATTAGCTGGTGAAATATCCAGTGAAAAGTAGGTGGAACTTTTAACTTCAAGGCAAAAACACAATTTTGCTTGCAAACAAGAAATTATTTTACAAATTTAGGACTAAATTATAGGCTTTCATTAGTGAATGGAATTATGGAGGACAGCCAGAGAAAGGAGAACTTCATTACCTGTTTCAGGCAGCTCAATTCTTCATCATGGCTGTCTTGGTCTGTATGGCCCATATGGCTTTTCTAAAAAGATATAAATCTACCCATGAGAGGAATGGGTAGGAGGGAAAATCACAAATGGAGATGTATGAATGCAGGGAAAAGCAGCATCATTGAAAGGAGTTAACAGAGAAACAGCAATCAAGAATTCCAGAACATTGGTCTCCAATCAAATTGATTATGACCTGTCATTTTGCAATTTGTAGTAGTGGAATAAAGATACTTGTCTTTATAAGGAAGCATTTTTTAGGTCTGTTTCATGAAAACAGGTATTTTAAATTGTTCAATGTCAATACTGGAAGCATTTTTAGGCCTAAATTTTCTCAACCCATTCAATTTTACAGAACTTGAGGTCTCTTCTCTTGAAACATTACACATTTTTTGCTGAATTGGAATGGATGGGAGTATTACTTCCTATTCCATAGTAAAAACACATTCATTCACCTTTTTTTTTTTTTTTTTTTTGGTAGGTTTTCTTTCAAAGGCTCATCTACATTCATCTAGCTGCAGCAAAAATATGGCATCCACCAGCAGCTTGTTCTTACTTGTTTGTTTGTTTTTTCCCCACTGGCCTTCTGAATGTTATAAGCAAAGCCAGCAAAAACAAATTTACTTTGGCAGAGCTACGTCTTTGAGAGTGGTTCTGCTAATGTAGTGATGCCAGCCTGGGGAAGAGAATTTTCACAACACTAACAAGCACACCAATGTTGAGAAAATTAAACCAAGACACATTTTTAACTAGGGAATATAAATATCTTGAGTTTGTATTTTATTTGTTTTATCATGTCAGTGAAATATATAATTCATCATGTGATCAAAAGTGGACTTGGCAATGGTACCAAGACAACCATACCTTATAAGTCCTCAATATATAACATCAGATTTTTTTTTGACATTCAGATGTACTGTATGGAGATACTGTATGTATCCTGCTGATGGATGAAAGAGTTATTTCATAAATCAGCAAAAACCTGTGACATTTTTGACGATCATAGAATAGTGAGAGACAAGCAAAAAGACATTGTAACCAAATCAAGACAAATGATTTTTAGGCTTAACATTCTAGGTCTGAAGTGGAAACAAGAATCCAGAGTCTGAACATCTTGCCCCTGATTGTTTTCTCTAAATCGAAACAAGTTTCTTAAAAGTAGTTGTAGAGCCATGATACAGTTCGGCCAGAAGATGAAAGCAGACAAATCATAACAATATGTCTGCTGCTGCTTTAACTATGAATTATTGAGATTCTTCAAATTCGGTCTGGATTCCAGTTTCTTTAAATCCATCATATATAATCTTCACAAAGCTGAAGGCACTTTCAAAGATTGCATCTCCGGAAAGTAAAAATCTACAGTGTGTTATACATTTTGCTCTTGGTATTAGACCGTTGTAGGGTGCTGCCTCATCATGGAAAATGGGAATAATTCACAAGTGAAAATTTGCTAGCCGGTAGAAAAATTTTTGAAATTCTTTAAATGATTTCCTTCCAGGCACTTCCTGGTGATCAACATTTCACAGAATCACAGA
>WBMW01004462.1:0-20999 GCA_013396635.1 Penelope pileata | reverse complement strand
CTGCCAGTTCCTTCAGGACCCTGATGTGCACTTATTGTGGCTAGATGCTCTCAGACTATCTCCTCCTTGACCAAAGGGAAGCCTTCCATTTCCCATACTCTCTCTCCTACCTCCAGAGTCCAGGAATCCCAAGGGGCAGTCTTTGTAGTAAAGACTGAAGCAAGGAAGGCGTTCAATATCTCTGCCTTCTCAGCATCCCTTGTTACCAGGGCACCCCCTCATTTAGTAGGGGACCCACATTCTCCCTAGTCTTCCTTTTCACCCATAGCACAGTGCTATGGGGAGCAGGTGAGGGAGCTGGGATGGGTCCGTGTGGAGTAGATTAGGCTCAGGGAGACCTCATCGCTTCCTACAACCCCTGACAGGAGATTGGGGTGAGGGGGAGGTATCCTCTGCTCCCAGGTAACAGCAATGGGATGACATGGGGTGGCCTCACGTTATGCCAGGGGAGGCTCAGGTTGGGTTTTAGGAAAAACTTTCTCCAAAAGAGTGGTGATGCACTGGCACAGGCTGCCCTGGGAGTGGTAAGGTCCTTGCAGGTGTTCAAGAAACATCTAGATTGGAACTAAGGGCATGGTTTAGTGGGCAATATTGGTGGTAGGTGGACAGTTGGCCTGGATGATCTTAGAATTCTTTTCCAACCTTAATGATTCTGTGATTATGAACAGACAATGTTGCTAATATCCCCAAAACAGTGGATTCGAAATATGTCATTCTTATCAGTCTTAAAAGCATGAATAAATTAAAAATATGCAGCAGCCATCTGTATTGAAACTTGCTGGTTGGATCTGCTCTCTTTGGAGAGAGCAAAACAATTTTTTTTTTTTTGGCCTGGATCTATTTCCAATTCTGTCATGATGGTTTAATGTTGGTAGTTTGCATAGAATTGAGGGGGTTGGTCCAGCTTTCTCATGTGCATCTATGGTCAAAGTTGGTGGTAGAATGCTCACCTGTGTTTCCGAGCTTGCATTGAGAGCGTGCACAGGACAGCTGGGACTTCCGTTTGGCTCCCAGGTGCAGCATGCTTGTCCATCATCTCAGAGGCATCGGAGGAGTTTTCCGAAGTTATTCTATGTAGGAGAGCTTATGCATCGTGAAGGCGCTCACCTGTGATGCTCTGCTGCAGATAATTGCTCTGATCTGGAGAGCTTAGCTTTCTGAAGAAAACAATATACTTCCAAGGAAAAAGATATCACTGCTTTTAAAGCCTGTGACTTGACCCTTGATCAGGATTATTTAAAAATCCACTGAATTAGTAACAGCCAGTTGTTCATTTTGACTCATGGAAATCATTCTTGGTACAGATGAGTGTGAGTATTGCTGTGTCAGTTCCTGACCTCTGCTTGGCCAAATACAGGTTTTTTGGTGACTGAAGAAGGGGACTGCAGCCTGGCATTCTGCCTTTCCTCAGTTCTTGTTTTTGAGAAAGGTGTGTGATTCCAAATATTTTCCACCCTTGTAATAAAATTCAAGGGTGACTTCTGTTTCTTATAGAGCCAATACAGGGAAGAGGAGGACCATTCTCCCACTTGCCAGAGGACTTGTCAGCTTCTGTTATGCTTTACACTTCTACAGGGGCTTTCACTGATGTGCAGTGGCACCGGTGCTTTAACTTTGTGACAGACTGTGACCCAGTTCCTCTTTCATACCAAGCAAAGAAGGGGCACTTCAGCAGTTTCTCAGTGCATCTTGGCTAAGTGCAAGCTAAGCGCAGAAGTAATTTCTTCCAGTTACTTTCCAGCCTTTACACATGACCAAAGCTTTTCACCTGTGTCGTTCACTGTGCTGGATGTAGTATGGATCCTTTTCCCTGACCAGGCAGCATGGATGCTTCCCCCCTCCTCCTTCATGCTGTACTTGGCAAGGAGGTTAGCTGATCTAATTGATACTGACGTTAATCATGCTCCTGTTTCCAGAGTTCTGGGGAACTGAAGCATCCTCTGCTTCAGCTGCAAGTAGTTTATGCAGAGGTGAGGACTCGTGTGAAATATCTTCAGAAAGAACTGAGGCAGTGTGCTCTTCTATTAAGCCTTGTATATGCTTTCTGTGCTATACACACTGAGACTTGTTCAGCCTATTTATAGCACTCAAGAAGAAACAAGTCATGGCACAGAAGGGACCTACCACGTTGGACACAACAGCATATTGTTTCCCTGCTGCAGTGCTGTAATTATTAATCCCAGAAACCTATGTTAGAGGCTAGTGTGCTTGCTAGAATGAGCATTGATAAGTAAATGCCACGGATAACCCAGTTCAAACACAGCATCCGTCAGCTGTGGATGTCATCCCTTGTTGCCCAGCCTGCGGTATGTACACAAGTGACCTAGCAAGGGCTCTTACACAATTAAAAGCACTATGAAAGGAACAGTTAAATAAGGCTTTCTCCTGTAAACACTGATCCAGACTGCTTGCTCCTTGTCTAAGATGGTGAGGCTTTAGGAGGCTCTCAGGAGAGACTCTGGATGTAGATGAGAATGCTGGGAAAAAGGAGTTTGGTGATTACTACCTCAGAGTGCTCCCCCATGACAGGCAGGCATGTTAGCTTCGTTCCTACTCTTTTCCTCTCTTATGCATGTCTAAAAATAAGAGACAGGCTTGTGTGGGTTGCTAAGCACTGTCTGTAAGATAATCAAAAGGAAAACAGAGCTGGGCCATAGCCCAAAAACGTTGCTACATGTACCCTACTAGGGCCATGGTTCAAGCTCTGCCTCTGGTGCAGGTTGGAATTTCCTGGCTCCGTATGCAGCACTGAAGCAGGAGCTCAGAGCCATGTGGCTGGGAGCATCTTAGCAGGCTGTCAGAGTTAAACAGTATCACTGTGTACCATTTGCCATTTTAAATGGATTAATATTAAAAGCCCAAACAGTTCATACACTGACTTTGATTGTGGTGGAATTATGTTTGCTACTTAGGTGCCTGCAGCACAGTGAGAAGAGCAAGGTGCTCATGTTTTGTCTGGCAACATGCCAGGCAACAATAGTGTGTGTAGTGGGGTTTCTTCCATGGGAGATGCTATTGGTGGCCCTCTGCAGAAGTCCCTGCTGCTGTGTGAACCTTGCTCAGCTGTGAGGAGGAGGAAAGCTCTGGTAAGCCCTTCTGATGGGTCTGAAGAAGGCAGTTCTTTGCTTCAGCCAGTTTTCCACCTTCAAAGCAGAGAGCTCATTCAAAATGAGAGTAGGAAGAAAGTTAAACCACGCGTGTCCAGCCTGGGGGCCGCATGCGGCCTGGGACAGCCTGTACTGTGCCCAGCCCCTGGCTGCCCCGCCGAGCGGCCCAGCCAGGCTCTGGGCATGCACCCATCACTCAGGAACAACCAAACATTGGTGCGCAATAGGCACTGAGCTGAAACCAGGACGTGGGAAGGGCGTGGTGCAGTGCTAACTGAAGTTACAGCAAATAATTTCATGCATTTGGATGCATTGGCTAAACACAGTCCTGTGAACAGTGAAAAACATACAGCCTTGCTTTCTGTTTTGATAAAGGAACTTCAGAAAAGGTTTCAAAATTGTCAAAAAAAATAATCAGCTTTTCGGTGCATTTGTGACTCCATTTTCAGTTTACATAATACATTATCTGCAAATTTCCAAATGGAATATATAGAGCCGTGATCAGGTATTCACCTCAATGAAAAATGTGATCATGCCTCTCTACTGGATTTCTCTAAGCCCTTTCTTACCAGAGACACATATCCCTCGCTTCCCAATCACGCCTTACTCACGTACTTACTCACATACTTACATACTTACTCACATACTGCTTTTTGGCAGTACGTACATTTGTGAACAACTGTTTTCAAGGATGAAGAACAGGAAGAATAAAATTCTATCGAAAATCTGACNAAGCCAGAAGGTTGGATGCCCATGAGTTAAACCTTCTTTTGTCAGCAGTTCATGCTCTTTTGACTCTGGAGAAGTTAGGCTGCAGCTAGGCCATGGCTCCTTCCCTTCTGCAGCAGGAGAAAGTGCAGGTAATGGGTGGCAGAAACGTGCTGATGGACAACCAAAAAGCAGCAAGGTCTCAAAAAGCCACCACTGAATCTCCTCTGCCTCTTTGCCCGTGGTCATAAGGAAGGAACCGCATTTAAACGCAGTGCAGCACAACACCCTCTAGTCACATCCCTTCCTCCTCTGTTTGTTGAAGTCAAATATCTATATTTGGCACATCCTTGGCTGTTGTCATGGAAATGGTTGTATTGACACATCCACAGCAGAGCAAATCTGCTTGGTACAGAAGGATGATGGGTGAGAGAGGAAAAGGTCTGTTCTAAACGTTTGGGCACTTGCAGTATCTGTTCTTCAGCTTCTTAGCTCCAAGTGGAAGGAAGGCATACAGCTGCTAGATTAGTTTTGAGCCAGTACTGAAAGACTTCTGTAGAACGCTACTGAACATTTTGCTAGACAGGACCCCCAGTTACAATAGAGACTTCCTCCTCACTGGAGTGTTGTTATTAATGCCACTGCAGCACAATAACATCTCTGCTTGGTTCTTTTACTCTATATTTTAGTTTTGATGAGATATTGCATGTTCCTACAAAGAGAGAATGCCCCCAGTATTCTGAAAATGGAGTCCCCTTCTATCTCATTCTTTGTGCTCTCCATTTGAATATTGTAACTTGAAACTTCAGGGACTGTAGTCAGATGTTTCTCCATTAACAAATGGAGATGAGTAATATTTGAAGCATAAATGAAGGGTAGAAGTTATTAATGTTGGCAGAGAGATTCCCTGCCTCGTGCTTCCTGCAGCTGCCAGGTCACTCTGTGCCTCCTCCAAGACGGAAGGTCAGTTGTGAAAGGGGGAAGGAATAGAAGAACAAATGTTGAAAGTATTTGCCTCCTATCAGAGTATTTTCACAGCCTGTTGATACAGAGAACTTCTCAGGGAGCTTCATGCTAGGAAACTTCAGAAGCAGTGAGAGAAGCTGCATCCTGCTTTTCAGGCCTGAGCTCTGCAGGAGTCTGTGCTCCAGTGCCTGGATCTGTGGGAGGAGTTCCTCCCCCTTCCTGTGTATCTTGAACATGGCAGGAGCATATTTCAATGCTTTTAATCATATATTTGCTCTTTTCTCCTGTTAAGCATACAAATAGAGGCTGGTGCATGTTTAGTAAAAGCCATGCTGTTTCTCATGCATTCAGGTGTGTATCTGTTATAAGGCAGATACTCCCCAAATAGGCCAGAGGCTCCACAAATCATTGAGTCATCACAGTCAGAATGTAGATATGAATAACCTTTTCTGGCTCTATATCAAAAATCTTCATTTGTCATGATGACCCAGCCGATTTGAGAATGCAGGTGAAGCTACCTTCACCTATCCCTATCTCTGTGTGACGATTGTTCCACACATGTCAGATGCTTCCTGTATTCTAGAGACAGGACTGGTACAGAATCCAACCCTGCCATGCTCCCAGCCACTTCGAAGAGTATGAATGGCTTTCATCCTTTCAGATTTTGGGAATGTTTGTTTGTTAATCAACTTCTTAGCAAATGGAATTCCTGGTCTCTCATGAACTGTCTGTAGTAATTAGATACAAGTATTTGTAGTTAATTTCCTCAAAACTTAAGTGCTCAAATTCTGTGCTGTGCCCATTTCTGAACGGGAAGTATGTATCTGGTGTAAGAAATAAGAGGAGAAAAAAGAGCTTTAGTGTTTTGCTTAAGGTTTTAATGCAGACAGCCTGTTTCCTGGTGATTTTATTGTTCCTCTGTGCATCAAAGGAACTAGATTGTATTTTAAGTTTGTGTAAAAATTTGCAAGACTTCAATTTTTTAGTTCTTATATCTATGCCAGCTGTTCTGCCTTAGAAAGTTGCTGCTTCCTTAAGTTTTCTCTGGGCCTACCATGAACTGATCAGTCTGTAAATATGGCTAAGCTAAGGTTATGGAGCCTATAATATTGCTTGTGTTCAGACAATAAGCACCAGCAGCAACCTGGAACTTACTGTTTATCCTTGATAAAACCAAATACTGAAAAGTAATCTGTAAACTTCGCCCTTGATTGTCATGGCAAATGAAATGAAAAATGGTCAGCACTTCGGCTACATAATCCAAGGGGTATTAGATCAAGTGCAGATTATTTTCTCCCTCATTTTTCTAGTAAGATAGTTTTCGTGATCAGAGTTTTCATGATCAGCATATCTATACTGCTGCCCTGATCTACACGGCTGACAAGAGCTTCACGTTGGTTTTGTCTGCAGGATATCATTATGGGTGAACAACAGAATGAACAAAATAAGAAATGAAGTCTAAACAGAACAAGTCCACAGGCAGCTTTTTCATGTTAGAAAATGGGGAAGGCATTGAGAAGAAGTATTTTCCGTTAAAAAGTGACTTTCATGTATGTTTTCCAGTTTCTTGGAATGAAGAGTCTTCTAACCTTATGAAGTAATCTTTCCAGATCTAACAAAAACCCCTTCCCTTAGGGGTGAGGCCAGTTGACTGCTTTCAGCTCACTTCTCTGGTGAACACTTTCTATCTTGCAATGGCAATGTAGAACCTATATATATATACATATATATATATATAAAGTGAGCACCTCTGAGGCAAATGCCAACTGAATATTTAAGTGTGTATCCATAGCTTGGTAGAAAAGCTGAAAGAAACCACTGGGAACTCGGATATACGTCCTGTTGAGCTGTATGTTGACCTCAGTTTGCAAACGAACCTTTCTAAACATGATAAAGGTGTGGAACTGTTGTCCTTACCTGGCTTCTTTCAGCAGAAGCAGATAGAAATTTCTCCTGACTCAGCAGTGAAGAATTTGTAAGAGTGCAGAAGCAGAAAATACCAAATGTGAAAATGTTCTCATTCCTGCTGTACGGTGCCAACTTGGCTAATGCAGAAAGCCCAACTACATTACTTCACAGTGTGAGGTATCTGACACACAACCTGGCTAGCCTGGCCAAAGCTGGTTCAGTTACACACTGCAGCTCTCCCCAGTTTCAAACAGACAGTGTTTTGTCCTTCTGTTCCTTAGTGGATCCAGTCTGTGTGTATTGGATGGCTGCAGTTACAGCAGGTGTTGTCTTTGAGTAGTGATCAGATTCACACAGACAACTAGTTATGGATAAAACAGGGAAGTGTTTTATTGGCTCCTTTTGTTTGCCCCCAGCTCCCTGGCTGCTCAATAACTGGTGAGTGTGATCTGTGGAGCTGTGGTTGCTGTGATGGCTGGTGTGGGAATGGGATTTTGTGGCTGGTGAGGTACTTCTGATTGAGAAATCAGGTGTGCAGCAGGCTGTAACAGAAATCCTGAAGCTCAGTTCCTCACGTGGATCCTTGATGTTCCCAGGCATCTGACCTCTTAGCTGTCCTTAGAAGTACCGTGTCCTGGCTATCTGTCAGCATCATGTTCTCCCCTACGCCATCCGTGAGGTCTACTTCCACACCTTTTCTGCTTGCACAGTCAGTCACCACTGTCTACTGTGGATTCCCAGGTTCATACAGTTGCTGTGGATCTATCTTAATATCTTCATTTCCTCTTTTTGTCATCCATATGTGGCCAGTTTCACTCCTCTCCTTCCCTCCCAAACTTTCTCTATTATCACCTTCCTATTGCTGAACACCAATTTCACGTGCTCCTAATACAAGCTGTCATTTGGGTTTGGTTAGGTGAGGGTTTGTGGGAAAAGACCCTTCTGTGTTACTTGGGCCTCATGAAAACTCTGTTCCCTCCAGGACTGGAGATCTATCCCTACGGCATAACCCCATTCCTCCGTTGGAAGCACCTTCATCTCATTGCTGCTTGTCTTGTAGTAAAGCGATGGCTTTGCTGGAGGAGTTGGACTCAGCTCACACTGTGCTGCTGGCCTCTGCTGTAAGCAGCTCTAGCCTGTATCCTGCACTGTTAGATGTGTGTAGCTGCCTTTGGTTTCAGGTCTAGATAAACTATCAAGAGGGCAGAACTGAGATTTTCCTGGCTGGAAAACACCAGAGCATGGTAAGGTTAGGAGTGCTGGGTGCTCAGAGTGAATCCTGTGTTTTACAACATCCAGGGCAGCCTGTAGGCCTACTGCTAGCTGACTTCAGTTGCCTTTTATATTTCCAAAAGTGTGCCTGGAATTAAAATTCCACTTTTCAATGGGTCTTATTTTGTTTCTATTGCTATGAACTGGAGTCAACTCCTGCAAGAAAGAGTAGTAAATGTGCTGATGCAGGTGAGAAGATGCTATCTTAAGGAAAGAGAACGTTTCCAAAACAATTGCATGGCATAAAGTGACATGCAAAACTAAGAGCTAATTTGCCTGAAAAAATAGCTTTAACTCACTAAATCCTTCTTTGCTTGACTCTTAAAATCAAAATCCAAAATGGTGATTTTACTGTGAGGTATCTCATTGGCATTCTGAAATCCTCATGCTCTGGAAGGTGATTCTGTGATTGACTGATTAAATTAGAGTACCTCCTTCAGCAGCCGTATACAGTTGTAGATAAGTGGCAATTGTAATATGTAAGACATAACTTGGGAGTGTCTTCTTACCCATATTCACTTTCTTTTCCATGCGGTAAAATTTTGCATAAAACTATTTGTGCACTTCAAATCTAATTTTAATGGCTTTGCCCTTACAAAGACTTTCACAGACTGAGGTAACCACATAAAGTAAAATCAATTCAATTGCTTGATGTAGGGGCCTCCTATTATGGGCCTTCAAGGGAACGCATTTGAAATTGGTGACTTGATTAATGAACAAGCAATTAGCACTGCGTATCTGAGAAATGAATTAGCTGCATTGAGTGCAGGGAGGTGGAGACTTTCTGTGGCATCAACAGGAAATGCCGATGGCTTATAGTGGGCAACGTCTCACTGCTATTATAATGGAAGTACGCATGAGTGAAATGGCTGGTGGTAGGGGAAGCTCTTAATTGGGATATAAAAAAGGAGGCAAGCATGCAGAAGAAAAGTTTCAAGTAGAGCACTTAGTACAAGATAGAAAAGTACTCAACAGTATTAATTAGACTGTGCCTTCAGCATAGTTTTGGTTTGCAGGCGCTGAAGAAGTTTGTAATAAATAGACATGGTGGCCAGTCAGCTTATTTGCAATTAATGCCAATTTATGATTTAGAACAATCATACCTCTGCTTTGTGTCAGTTGTTGCTTGGGAGACTTGATTAAGCAAGGACAAAACAAGGCAAGCGTGAGATTTGTGCTACACGGCATCGGTTTTGTGGCTGAGACTGGAATACCTCTCTGTCAGCGGCGCTTACTGGTGAGCATCTTGTGCCTCTGGTTAGGAGCTGATCTGCTCACTGTCAGGCTGGTATAGCTGACTGCATCCCTTCCTGCAGACCTACAGGCAGAAGCATTTAACCTCTGGCATCGCTCACATGCAAAGGAATTCAAGGAGTGGTCAGTATCCATTTCAGATGCGTTTTCACACTTGATGTGGCAATAAATACAAAAGCTAGCATAGAAGGCTCTGAGTTCCCCAGGAAGAGCCTGCTTTATTTCTATTGATGCTATTTTTCCATGTCAGATGAAGCTGTAACTCATTTCTGAAATGAAGCATCTATTTTTTTCTGCGATTTATGGATGGTGTTCTTGAAGTGATACTGCTATACGAAATAGATTCGTATCTCAGGAGCTCAGTTCTACCCATACATCTCTTGTTCCTGTGCTGGACTTCTGAGCTTTGTGCATTCTCTCTCTAGCAGCAGCAGACTGAGAGGTAGTGAAAAATACTGATTTTTGTTCTGGGATTTTTCTTTGGCTGCATAGTTAAAAGCTTTTAATTTCATGTTTAATGTCATTTCTCCAGTGTTTCCAATTTTCCCTTATAAATCAAGGAAGTATCTACTCATTAGGTTTTATGTGTGAACACTTGCCAGAGGAAGAATATCATCCAGTCCCCAGAGCCATGAGCCAGTGAATGCTGTCTCGTGCATGCTTCAAGTGGATCACAAAGACCACCACTCACCATGGAAAATCCTCTGATATTTACTGGCAGCTGGCTGTTCATGAAGGCCTTTAGCTAGCTAACATAGAAACTTGAAGCACAGGAACTTGAGTGGAATTAAGTTGTATGAATCTGGGCAGTAATCTCCATTTATCTCTGTGTTCTCATCTGGGTTTTGGTGGTATTAGTTACTTTACATGCTAAGTCTTGTGTGCTAGTGCTGAAAGATTGGAGACACGGTAATTAATTTTCCATGCATTGACTTCCAGAAGTTCCGTGCTCTCTGGACAGCAATAACCAAAGGAGTCTAGGTGCTCTGGGTAGGGTGGTGGATCTGGATCGGGTTCAGTCCCTGAAGAAAGGAGGTTCTGCCACTCTGGTTGTGTTGTGTGACCTCAGTGGGTTGTGTGAGCGCGTCTCTGTGTAACCTTCTCTGTAGCACCATGAGCAGAAGTAGGAACTTAGTGGAGCCTATGTTAGGAGTGAAATCTATAAATCCGTTTCTTCTTTAACTATAGAGTACATGGGATACCTTGCCATGTGAATAAGGCTCACCACAGATGGATTTTTTTACTGGGAGACAAAGGAACATCTGTCTGTGTTCATACTTTTCTGTTTGATCTGATGGAATGCTCAGGCTTAGCTGTGGGTTGAGAGAGGCAGCACTGGAAAGTCCCCATGCTCTGTCATTCCTAAGTGGGCACCAGAACCTTTGTTGCATTTCTTTTTTTTTTTTTTCCCAGCTGCCAGTTGAACTCGAGAATGATGTGCAGTTTTGCTTTCAGAGCAATGGGAGTTTTTAATGGTATGCCTATTACCTGAGGAACTGAATTTAGAGCATCTCTGAAATCTTAGTTTGACTCCAAGAATGGGATATAGAATAGGACTATCTTCTGTAGCAGAGATGAAAAAATTCAAAGTGTTAGCCTGTCACCACAGTTTGTTGCATTTCTATTTCTTTATTTTATTAATGTTGTCTTTAGAAACTAAGATGTACTTGCTCAAGTTTGTCTACTTTCTGAGACTAATCTATGTTCTGAGTTCACCCATGCTGTTTTCCTTAGTACTATGGCATTTGGTTATACTAACAATGAAAGAAAAATCCAGGGGATTGGTCCAGAGACGGTCTTAATTTATGGAAGGAGGAAACTCAGTGAAAAAATGTCATCATTCTGATTTTCAGTAATAGAAGGAAACTATTCAGTTCTTTTTGCCCGGATATTATGGCAGATAGGACTCCAGACTTTGGCTGTGACTGTTGCAGAAAACAGAGTTAATCACTTTGGAACCTGGGAAGCTAATTTACTGGTTGGCTCTGAAAAACGAGGAGCCTGGGAATCTTTACGCTAAGCGTATTTGGGAGGAAATAACTGTAATGAAGGAAAAAAGAATGAGCTAGCCCAAAGCCTGAAGTAAACGAACACTTTCGGAAAAACACTACGGACCAAATACATTGTTCTAAGACCTCAGGAGGTGTGTTATAAATCCAAGGCTCTTTCTTTGAATGGATGTTTATTACTGTATACAAAAGAAACATAGGCCAAGGTGACAAATACCATTTCTGTTTCCTGCACTTCTTGAAAGAAACTGTTTGCTATAAAAGCACAACTTTTTTTATTGTTACATGTTGTTGTACTGTGACCTGTGATGAGCAAGGGAACAAGAACATGAGAAGCTGAAGACCCAGTTTGTACATTACAGAGGGAATTGCTTTAAATTTAGAAGCTGGACAAACTGTGTGAGCTTCTCCTGCATTCTTGGTTATTTGGTAGGATTGCTTGGATTGCACAAAATTTGTTCAGAGCTCTGTCCTGCTCTTGTGTGTTCTTGGCTCTGGTTGGCTTCCCTGGCAGCAGTGAAGTGTGCAGTTAGGTCCCAGTTCTGCTGAACACGCCATGAAAATAAGGCAAAGGTTGAGTTCCTGCTGTGGTTTGACCCAGCAGATAGCTCAGTCCCACACAGCTATTCGCTCACCCACCCCCCGCCCCAAATGGAATGGGGGGAGAATTAAGAGAAAAATACAGTAGAACTCGTGGGTTGAGATAAACGCTATTAGAAAGTAAAATAAATACCAGTACACACACACACACACACACACACGCATATGTATATATACAAAAAATGGATGATACACAGAGCAAGGGCTCACCACCGATATCCAGCCAGCAGCAGCCTCTCCTCCCAGCTAACCCCTTCCATACAATCACACGATGTCATACGGTATGGAATAGCTCTTTGGTCAGTTTGGATCAGCTGCCCTGGTCCTGTTCCCTCCCAGCCCCTTGTGCCCCCCCAACTTCTTCGCTGGCAGAAGAATGCAAGAAGCTGAGGAACTGGAAATGTCCTTGGCTCTGTTCAACACTGCCAGGTGTTACCAGTTTTGTTTTTCTTCTGGGACCAAAACATAGCTCCATATCAAATACTATGAGAAATGTAACTTGTGTTAGAAACTAAGATAGTTCCAAAATCAAACATCTTTCAAAAAAGATAAGATTCTCCCATTTGTATTTTACACAACAGTCTGTCTTCATGCTTCAGGCACCTTGTAGTGCTTTCAGGATAGAAGGCAGTGTCTCTGTCTCAAGTCGGCGGTCAGCTAGTTGTCATTGTCAGGAGCAAAATCTCACTGGGAGGAGAACGAAGTGTTATAGCTGATTTTAGGCTAATGCACTAAGGCAAGTTGATTGCATTTTTGCAATCAAAGAGCATAACTGTAAAGCATGTGTTATGTCAAAGCATTCTAACATTACCAGTGACCAAAATTAACAGAAATGTGACCTAAATTCAGATTGCAGGAATTGGCGCTTGTAACTGGTTTCACAGCAAGGTTTCAAAGCGGGATTAAAAAAAATAACGCCGATATTTGAGGTGGCAATAAAGGCTTGGAATGTGATCACCAAGTGAAAAAAATAGAGGATTTCTCCATTCATAATAGATATGAATCGGCAAAATAACACCTTCCTGTGTCTGTGTTACGTCTGTAAAGCAAACAGGGAGAGAGAATATCATCTTTTAATTGAAGTAGATAGGTGTGATCAGATGTGCTCACCATACCTTTCAGTAAGAGTGATTCCTACTTCAAGATCCTCTTTCCACTCGTAATTTAAAAAATGCAGCTTAAGGCTTTCAATGATCTAGCTGTCAAGATACAGCTCTTCCTTGCAGAAGAAGCAAGGATGTTCTGTTTCTGTTGTGCTCAAAATGCAAAGAATGTGGTGTGGCTTCTTCTTTGATCTCTGGCTACACCGCAGAGTCACAGTGAGGTCTGGCACTGTCTGTGGAAGAGCTCAACTGACATTTCAGGTAGATGAGAACTTTATTTAGCTGCACTCTGCAGAGTAAGCTTGGTGTCTCAGCCCCGTCCTCAGGAACGAGTGTCCCTGTGATGATAGACACAGAGAAATGTTTCTTGTCAGGCTCTGGCGTAGGCATTAATTCATCAGATTGTCCCAGTAGGTTCCTTTCTAAATCAGCCTGAAGAACTGTGAGCTCCTGCACACAGCTCAGATGGCCTCTGCTCCACCTGCTCTGCAAACAGATGATGAACACTTCAAGGGTTTGGCAGCATATTCGTTTTCTCAAGTGCTTGCTTCCCATCAGAGCTGAAGGTGCTGTCTGCGGATGTGCCCTTGCTAACCTTGAAATGAAGTGATCGCAACCAGAACATGAATGGATTCCTTTTACTTCTGAGTGTTCTGTATGACCTCCCTCTGTCCACAGCCAGGCAGAAGCTTGCTGGCTCTGTTTCCTGTCTCATCTTTTCCCTTTTCATCTGGATTCACCCTCTCTTATTTTTAGGTATTCAGGCTTTGATTTCTGAATGGGAAGGAAAGGAATCTCTGATGAAAGAAGTAGGCATGACCATCCTTTTAAAAAGAAGAGAGAGGAAAAAGTGCGGTATTTAGTAGCATGAATGTTTGCTGAAGGAGAACGGGCTATTCAGTGACACAGTCTGTGGCTTTATTGTGAAGCAACATGAAATTCCCGGTGGTCAGAGTTCAGACCCAGAGGAGCTGCACTTAGGCAATAGCAACAGCCCTGCTAGGAAAGTATTTTTTCAGAGATTTTTCCGCATGAATAAATTCAGTTTACACAATAGAGTGAGGAATACCTCTTTTTTTAACTGACCTCATTTTGGCTTCTCAGCTTCTTTCACTGTCTAATAGCCAGAGACAAGCTCTATCTGAAATTCCCACAGTTCTTTATCCCTTTCCTTATCTGACCACGTAGAAACTGCTTGCTATTTCTGGGTTAGTGCTGGGAACAAGCCAGCTGGGGAACTTTGGAATAAGAGAGTACATTTCAAACAGATGTCAGGGTGACTAGAGCTGGAAGATGAGTGATAGCTGTGTATGGTCTGGAACTACCCAAATCATTTCCCATATCCCAACTAACAGAGAGAGAGCAGAAGTAATGTTGGCTGTACAATATAGCCAAGATATCCTCAAATTTATGACTGTTTTACTGTTTCTATCCCAGAATTGGGGACCATGTAGTCTCCAACAGATCTGTATGTGTCTCTGCACTGTAGGTGCAGAAATGCTCTTATTCTGGATGTTCTATTTTTTTTTAATATCCATAAATGTGCTAAAATTTGTCTCAGATGAAGCAACCAGACAATGTGATCTGGATTCTGATTCTCGCACTAGTTCCTAAAGCCTTTGAGAGTTATTCCTGATCTCTTTTAATAATGAGGGAGAAGAGAAAGATGGTAGAGCCATGTTATGACCCCTTCTCTACAACTCTCCCCTCCTCTCCCCCTCCTATATTTTTAGAGAAGAACAGGGAGGAGGAAAAATATGGTATTTAGAGCCATATCTGGTTTTACAAGCATTCTGTAAATGCTGAATTAAGCTGTTTTGTGCCATCACAACAACTGTTTGTCTTTTTTTTTTTTCCAAGGAATGGTAGTTAGTTGATTGTGTTTAAGCCCATTTGCCAAGACCAATTAATTAACATATTTCAGATGCTCTGAAGAAAATTACATTATCAGATCAGTCCTTGCTTAGTAAGCATGTTATTCAGCAGTCCCATTAACTCTGGGGAGCAGCCTTTTACTGTAGCGTTTTCCGTGAGACTGTAATTCCTCCTGAGTCGTTTATTACTTTATATTTCTTTTTTTAGAATGTGTGCCTTGGTCTCTTTTCTTGCACTGTTTCAATCTCCTAGGGATGCTCTGGAAGTAATGCCTCCTATGTTATCATGTTGGCCCCTGGTGTCAGAGGCAGATGTTGGTGGTACGGCAGTAGAAGCTGAGCCTTCCTGCATGCAGGCTGTTGTTCATCACTGGTGAAAATGCAGAGCTCATGGTGGTGACTGTGTTTAAAAACTGTGCTTTCTAGCTGAGAATTTGCTCTGTCAAATAGTGTTGTGCTCTTTGTTGTAGTTTCCATGGAAATAAAATAGAAGGCATTACTTTCGGAGAGACCTACGTACAGTGTTGATCTGCAGGCAGAACATTTTCCGTCCTGTTCTAGGTGACAGGGGGTGGCTCTAGAGAGTTTCTTGAGAAATGTTTCTGATCCGAGGTTCAACAATGCTTGTCTAAACCCAGGCAGCTTTTGTGCCTTCTGCTCCGAGCTGGTGAGCAAACACTATACAAATTTATGTTGCTGCTTAGGGTGTTTTCCTTTGGATTTACTATGAGGAGACTCTGAAAGGTATGGATTTTAGTCTTGGAAGGACTCACAACAAGGCTGTTGGGGTATTTTTATTACTCTATGGAAATTACACATAGAATGTAGGTCATAATTTCACAGGGAAAAGTGGGTCAAAGTTCTTACTGAAACAGTGAGGGTCCCCTGATGCTTTAGGTAGGCAGAATTGGTGCATCCTGTGCACAGCTAGTATACTGCCTGTCATGGGAGCTGCATCTCATCCACAGAAAGTATGGGTAGATCTGAGCTTATAATTGGAAGGCCTTACCCAGTGCTGTTCATATCCAACACACTTGATGGCCTCAGGGGATGTCTGTGATGCACAAGAAATGTGGATCTGCTGCCAAGTGTTGTAAAATGCAGAGATGACAGCTCTGTTCCACACAGCACTGTCTAGAAGGATGCACAGACATCTCTTACGGGAGGCCAGTGTACTTGTTTTGAGCAAAAAGAGAAGACAAATTGAAGTCCAGTAGTAAAGGCTGCTGAAGGTTTGTATTGTCTCAAATGTAAATTTTTATCTTGCCTTGGATTTAAAAAAAGGCAATTTTAGAGTCTCTGTTACAGTTTTCTAATGGTGTGTTTCCGTCTTCATGACAGACTTCTTTGTTATATGGCATTACTGACTTTTGCTAAATGAAGGTCTATTAAAATGATGCATTTGGTTTTTAGCTCCCATCCCTTATCTAACTCATACTGCATTTAGCCAGAACTAGTGTGCAAGTTAACTGCAGATGTAGTCAAATTGGTCAGGTTGTTAATCAGAGTGAAGTGTTTGAATAATTGAAACCAGTTTCACACTACTTCATCACCAAATCTCAGTGAAATAGCCATTAATGTCACAGCCTCTGGTAGAGCAAGAGCAACCCTTGCTTATTTCTCCCTTTCTAGATGGAAAGAGAGCTTGGAGCATGCAGTGGGTTGTCAGTGGTAAAGGAAACGGGGTGGGATTCTGGATGGCTGTTGGCTGTTCAAGCCAGCGCTGGCTGCCAGCTGCAGCTCTTTGGAACACTGGGGCTTAAATCACCCTCATTTGTCTTGGAAAGGAAGTTGCTGGGGAATGACTTTGAGAACTCTCCAGGTATTTGTGAACTTTGAGTTCTGGATTTCTTAGTGACTATTGAAACAGCACATACAGTTTTTTCCAGTGGGCCTTTTCTGCAAAACCAAGCTGGGGCCTGTTAACCATCTTTCAGCAAGGTCATCCTTCTAGTGCTGTGAGCGCTTTTGCTCACTGTTGTCTCAAACACCGTTAACAATTCCACTTGGAGTCTGAATTCTGAACGGCCAGATTTAGTGATGCTTTTTAGTAAAGGATGTGTGTATATATATCCCTCTCTGTCCCCGGCAGAATCGTTGCAAGCCAGTATGTCAAGTGTTTTTCCTGCATACATCACTAATGATGTGGTTCCAGAAAGCTGACTTCACGTCCCTTGTTTGCCTGTCAGAAATTACGGGGAATTGTGAAGTGTGAGCTTCCTCTGGGACAGACCTTCAGGCTGAGTGCTAATTAGCACTGCAGAAAAGGGAAGTCTAGGGGGAGCTGCTCAGGAGACTTCAGAACTAGGCTGGCTTTTAGATTTGCTCTCTTGGTAAAGAACATCTTTTCCGTTCTGTAGTAGCATTAGTAGAGAGAAACCTTGCCTGTGCAAATGGCTGCTGTGACATTGGCAGCAGTCATGCCGATGCTCTACGTCCAAAAATCCACTTTGTTGAAAGTGGCGTCTGACCCTCTACAGCATGTTAACAAGTCTGAGGGTGGAAAACATTCTGTTTGTACAGGCCAGAAGATGGGGAAGGTCTGAAGTAAAAATTGACTCTTCTCCCTAGAAAATTGACTCTTCCAGCTCATTCCCACATATTGGTCATGGTTCTGTAGTCCTGCTGGGTCTCGGAGGCAGCTTTGGCCTGCCCCTGGGTCTGAAAGTTACCTTCAGCTGCAGGTGAGTATCCCTGTGGCAGCTCTCCAGTGCTGCTGCCCACAGCACACCAAGAGACCTCTGTGGTAACTGGTAAACATTTGGAGTGTGAAATGCTGCTCCAGGCTGATCTCTTGTGCCAGGTGATGCACGGGTATGAACATCTCGCAGTTAGAAGTTCTGCATCATTGCCTGTGCTGGCTTTGTGGCATTTCTTTGTGTTCCTCCAGCAGTGCACGACCCAGAATCTCTTGGAAAGGGACAACAGCCAACCAGAGGAAGGGGGAAGAACACCTCTCTTCTGTTGATTGCTTTATTTTGTCAGGAAACTTGTTGGTTCTCTGAATCTGAACATTTGTTAACAGCATTTCAGCTGAATTTGAGTACCTGATATCTTTTCAAATTATATTTTATGCTTGAAAGGCATTAAAATAAGAGCTGTTGAGCTCTAAAAGACAACGTAGAGTCTTATCTCATGAAAACAGCTACGAAGATCAAGACTCTTAAGAGATTTTTCCTGCTGTCTATTTAAACTTGTAAATCAATATGAAAGAGATGGTTTTGGTTTTTGGTTTTTTTTGTTACTAGTAGAGAGTGGCTGAGAGGCAAACCAGAATGTGAAGACAAGCCCTGTGCCAGACATTAAAATCAGGCTTCATACCCTCAAGAAGTCACTTATCCTTGACCTGGAATTCATCATCTGAAAAGAGAGGCTAGACATGATCTGGAACTGGGCACCTGGATTACATTTCTTCTTGAACTAATCAAGAATTTTTATGCCATATAAGCACGTCAGGCTTTGGTTTACTGTACAGATAATGACATGCCTTTTCTTCCTGAGTTATGGATCCAATCTGCAATGTGCTAATTTCAGCAAAGGCAGGACAGTACCCTACATACATCTCCTGCAGATTTATGTCAGTGCAATAGCTCGTGGAGAGACAAATGCTTATCACTATGAATCATTTGTTGAATCAATTTTATTTCATCTTCTTCTAGACAGTGGTATCTAAGATGTCCAGAGGGAACCATTTAGTAGTTCATCTGTAATTGATATGAGCATTTTGTGCAAATAAAATGCCCAATCTGATAGCAGGTTGGCAAACAAACCAGACGAGCAGGTTGGTCAGCAAGCAGGAAAGAATATAAAACATTGTTCTTGCTCCCCTATTTTTGAAAACTGATTGGAAGCTAAAAATGTTCATTGGAAATGTTTACTAAAGTGGTCCCCAAAGTGGGTTAGTCAGCTAGTTCTGGAAAAACACTAACAATTCTTTTCTATTGTGCTTCTGGCCTCCTTGCATCACTGTTAATTATGAAACTTAGCTCTTTAGCAGACTGATAATTAAATTAGGCTGCACTGATACAGACAAGTATAGTACCTCTTTTTATTCTCTGTCGAGATAGTCTCATATCCTGGGGATGTCACAAGGAAAAGCCAGCCAGTCTGCCAGTTTGCCTTTCTCTGGGGATGACATGTCACATTTCATTTGGCTCCCTGTCTGTTACAGTGATGTTCTCCCTTCTTTTCTGTAATTTTAGAATTGTTTATCTAATCCTTCTTCAAGGCAAGAGTTCAGCTTGACAGTGCCTTTTTGACTTGGTTTGGGGGCTTGTAAACAGTCAACTCTGTGATTCAGTTCTGTCCCGAAGGTGGTGTTGGCTGTAGAAACTCAAGGCAAGGGCAAGAAGTTACTAGTAGTAACTTCTCCATAATTGTAAATACTGTCCCACTTCTATAAATGTGCTGAACTCTTGCAAAACTCACTTAGGCTGCAAGTGCCTTGTAGTGCCTTGCTCTGGTCAGACTCTGCCTGATTTCTCTGACTGCTCTGGGGAGAGGTAATCCCTTTTTCATTGTATCACTGGGTTTGTTTTCCTGTCTCACCTAGAGTAGCATGATGATGGAAGCTGAGTGTTCTGTAGCTTCACTGTGATTTCCTGATGACAAAAGGATGCTGAAGAAGACAAAAGGCAATTTTTGTGTCATCTCAGTGAAGTAAGCAAGCTAATGCTCAGCGGGCTGTGACTTGCATCCTGTTGTACAACCTTTTACCTTGACATCTTTCAATTGGAAAGTCCTTTCCATGCTCCTTGCTGGGCAAGAGGTAAAAAGATTACCTAAATAGCTAATGTTATCTCTGAGATTATAATCTTTGCTAATATTATTTCACATTCTCTTGTTGTGATGTAAATGTATTCTTCTAGGATGCCTAAAGCCCATCTAACAAGTTTGGTGAGTAGGATTTTACAGTTGAAGAACATCAGTGTCACTGTGTGCATGGGACTTTAGTCCAAATTACAATTTAAAGCAGATCAGAGGGAATGGGAATTTGGTTAATTTAAAAGGATTGTCATCTGTTTATCTATCTGTGGCCTGTCCTGTTGTCAGCTGTACTCACCCTTTACGTCTGCCTTGTATTTCCCATTAGTATGTGAGAACTATGTATATTGGTATTGGCTTTTGTTAAAAACTAAAGTCAAACTTAAATCAATCTCTTCTACAGATACTACAACAGATATAAAGAGCACAGTAACACTATTTGATAGATTTGATAGATTTCTCAGCTACAAAACACTATTTTTCAGCATAGTCACCGCTATTAGCTGATTCACATGGATGAGCTGATGGAGATGCTGTTAATTTCATGGTGTGACAGCTCGTGTGTCCAGAACATGGCTTGTCTTTCACGTCATTGTTGCCACTGCTGAAACACACCACCACCACCCCTCGCTGTGCTCACATCCACTCTTTGGTGGATCTCCATCAACGTTCAGCAGCATCAATGGATGTCAGTGGGTGCCATTTTTTCCTCATGAAGGAATTCAGTTCCACTCTTTTACTCCATCCACACATCCATTTTCAGACACCATTGTGTCACAATGCCCCTCTGCTGCCATCTGCCATGGCAACAACATGGAATGGAATACTGGTGGGAAGTCAGCCTCTGCTGCCATCCCACCAACATCTGCCTCTGACACCATGGGCCAACATCATACAATAGGAGGCATTACTTTTGGAGCAGCCCTTAAATGTACCTTTTCTTGTTTGATTTTCAGCTTCTGAGACAGGTATAGTGCATTTCAGTCTAGCAAGGCATGACACAACAAGATTGTTATAAGCCGCTGGTCAAGCACCAGAATTCTTGATAGTATAAAGCCACGGTCACAACACTTGGATTTGTGTGTTTCTGTTACAAGTTTTACTGTGATAGGAAAATGCCTACAATGTGCTGTTGAAACTAGACATAGTGTGAATTAAAAATAGTATGAATTAAAACCTACTGTTAAGCTAAATGGTTTTAAAATACTTAGCACAAAAAACCAACATAGTTGCATTTAGGGAAGTGTATACCTTCAGTGAGTTTGTTATGCTGAGTAAATTCAGAATTGCCAGCCCAAAATTCTGTGAACTTGACTGCAGATTTTGGGGGAAAAAAAAAAATCACTGCAAATGAGGGAACTGATTAATCGGGGTTTTATGACATACCTAAAGGAAGTAACATGTAACAGTGAGTAACAGCCTCACGTTCCCAAG
>WBMW01004458.1:8446-19468 GCA_013396635.1 Penelope pileata | reverse complement strand
TATCTAAAGTGCGGGAGGCAAATTGTCATGGGGCATCTCTTTTCAGTGGTATTTGGGGACAGGACAAGGGGAAATGGCCACAAACTGGAGCATAGAAAGTTCCACAGCAATATAAGGAAGAACTTCTTCACTATGCAGGTGTCAGAGCAATGGAATAGGCTGCACAGGGAGATTGTGGAGTCTCCTTCCCTGGAGATATTGAAGACCCATCTGGACACCTACCTGTGTGACCTGTAGTAGGGAACCTGCTTTGGCAGGGGGGTTGGACTCGATGATCTCTTGAGATCACTTCCAACCCCTACAATTCTGTGATTCTGTGATATCTTTTCTAAAGGGTATGCATTAGAAAAGGATTAGATTTCACAACTGCTGACAGGGACAATTAAATCATGAATGGCCTGTTGCTCTCCTTACCAGAAAGTGAACATATTTAATGTATGCCAAGATCCTGACAGAACAGGCAGTTAGCAACTCGTACCAGTTAGTAACCACTGTTGGTCCTGTATTTGATCCCTCAGCTATCAGTATCTTTTGATCCTGTGTGTTCTTTCTTGCCATGATTTACAACAAATAACCTAAGAACTATTGAAAAATGCGGTAAGAACAAAATAGTTCATTAAGTATNCTATTGAAAAATGCGGTAAGAACAAAATAGTTCATTAAGTATTAAGGGAACTCTTTTATTGAAAAGAAGGGATATCTTGGACGAACTAAATGAAGTGGATAGAATATTCAGTCATTTGTAACAGTCGGATAGAAAGACACGTGGACTTAGTTTCCTTGCATAAGTCCGTACAGCACTGGACTAGACTACATGTCCCTGACAGTGCCATATTGTTGTTTGCCAATTTGTGATGTTATTGATAAACATCCAGAATACAGGCTTATGATTTCAGAATCTCCAGACAAGTCTGTTAAATATGAGATACTAAAATAACAGTTTAAATACAGTAACCTTGCATGGTTTTCAAGTACATGCACTTGAAAATTCCTGACTAGTGTTCACTCTGACAGGAGAAATCTCTCATTTGAATGCACTACATCATTTCATAAAACAAGCAAGATGACATACAAAACTGATCTTGCTAATTCTGGAAAGTCCATTATCTGAAATTATTCGTAATATATTTACTAAAAGTCTCATTGCAGGAAAAGCATAAACAGTTGGAGAAAGATAATTTTGCTTCTGTGAAGAAACATGTCTAGTATACTTGCTATGGAGAAAATATACACAACGAAGTATAGCCTTCGGATTTATTTGCAATAGTGTAACTAGAGTGAGATGCAATGAAGATTACAAAGCATTAATAATTGTCACTTGAGAAAACAGCAACTCTGCCTGGTTGGCAAAGTTATATATTTGTTCTCTGCATACAGGAAGGAGTTCTGTCGTGTGATCTCTTAATCAAAGTGGCAGGTCCTGCTTCACTTCTCCTTGCTGACATTAATGTTGATGCATTCTATTTTGACATTTTATGTTTCTGCATGCCACAGATAAGAGTTTGCCTACAAATACGGAGCTTTTTTTTGCATATCACTGGGGTGATAGCAGCTAGAGTTTGGGTTTTTTTGTTGTTGTTGTTTTTTTATTCCCCAGAGGGAAAGCTCATTTGAGCTGATTTGTGCTGATATGATAACATGTAAGATAAATGAGGAAAAAAGTAAGCAGTAGTGAAGGGTTATTTGTTTTTAAGCAAGCTGTAAGGGAAACACAAGGTCATGGCCTGAATTAGTGATTGAACACCTGGTGAAGGGCGGTAATTGGTGTAAGGAACACCTGTACACCCCCTCTATGTGACCAGGAGGAATGGACCCAGGGTGGGACTACCCTGGGCTCATTTAAGAGGTAGCCACCAAGGGGAAAGGATCTGCTGTGTGGGACCTGGCTGTTCCTCATCTCGGTGGGAGATCACTATCATGTAAGTTGAAATCTTCTGTTTACAACAATTAAGCCATTTAATACTCTACGTGGGATCACTAGAAATCTATCTGAAGTGGCCTCACTTCTGAGATTGCACCACACAAGCGTTCCATTAACCAAATAGCTTAATGTAAATAAATAAGGGTTTTTTCTTTTGCCACCATATCACTTGTAATAACAGAAGGGTATTTAACATTTGTCTCTACGTACCATGGCCAGCTCTGGAGGAATCACTACCCTATTTCTTTATTTAGGGCTGCTGCAACATTTCAAAATGCAGCAATTTTTATTTTTTGGATATTTCATGTTTTATTGCATGCATAAGCTAGTATGACTTAGGGATAAGATAAAAGAGAATAAATTGTCAAGATTTGAAGTATTAAGATGATTGGAAGACAAGAATCTGCACAAAATTTTTGGGAGAACAGAATATCAGAACACTAAGCATTATAGATTTTCAAGTACAAATGCTGCAACAAGGGATACTTCTATACAAAATGGCATGTATCCATACATGCATGCAAAAAGAAAGAGAATAAACGAGAGGAAGTTCAGTGCTGAAACAGTTTGACTATCAAAGATTCATAGAGGTTAGAGACAGAAAAGGCTTGTTAGGAGAACAAATATCGTTTTCTGTTAAACAAGATTGTGACCTACCATACAGTCTGCAGTATTATGCCAGGATATTGCACAGTAATGCACTGAAAGGAAGTTTCTGTGAAGTAGGTTAAATTCTGCAAATAAGTATTTTTCTAAGACATAAAAGCTGTGAAAGAGTATTTGATTAGAAGAATTTCCTGTCAGAAATATGAAGATGTTTGAACAGGGACAAAAAAATATTTCCGAATGAAAAAGATTTTTATGACATACTGTGGAGTATATTTTAGCATCAAATAAGTGCCTCAAATCTTTTTTTATATGATGGTTGTTTGTGGGAACGTGAGATTTTATACAGAGAAAGTATAATTAAAAAAATATTTCAGATACCCATCTCTTCTTAATTAGGAATGTCTAAAGAAGCAGCGACTATTTCCAACCAGCTTTCCATAGCTTGTTGTTTAACATTTTACTGATGAAAGTAATTTTATGTGTAACTGCTACAGTAGGATTTATGTACTGTTACACGTTGAAGTAGTAAAAATCTGATTCTATTCATCATATCTATCCATTTATCTATTTATCTATTTTTATTGGTGTAGTTATTTGTTGATACAGATGGATGGATATGGAGGTGTTGAAAGGAAAAGAAAGAATTAAGGAATTTTGTTTAAGACTCTTGAAGTTGTGAAAATTTGAGCACACATTTGCTTTGAAAGGTTGCAATGGAAGATTTAAAATGTAGGAAAACGTTTTTATATTTCTGCCTGTTACACAGATAGAAATGAATCAAAAGTAATGAGATCAAAAGGAGTCTATTACAAAATAAATAATAATCGTTAAAACTGACATATTAGATTATTTTAGTTTATGAATAAATCTAATTGTTGTCCTTTTATGCTGACATAGAATGGGAAAAAATGTAAAATAAATGTTATAATTATTTATACTGAAACCACATAATACTCACTTGTATATAATATAATTTCTAGATATATTAAAAACAAAAGACAAACAAAACAAAACCAAGCAGTTCTTAAGGTGGAAAAGCTGAGCTGAAAAGCAGGGTTAAAAAGTCTCTTTCACCTCCATTTTCTTTCCTCTTTAGAAAGTGGCCTGTTCTCTTATCTGCTTGATAACCTTTGTCATTTTGACCCTGGCGGCTAATTATTCCATATGGTTATTGTCATTTTACTGAAATATTTGTTTCTATCCATTGTTTACTTTTCATTTCCTGGTTAAGCTACGTTCGCTCTACTTTTAACCTCTAACCAATATATACGTTTTATCCAGTGACGATTTATCACCTATGTGTAATTAATACAACCCTCAGACCAAAGTCTCCTTTTTTCACTGTTATTATTTTGCAAAATATGTTTTCTTTTATATAGTATTTCATATAATTAGATGCCTGTAAACCCAATCTTGCGATCTTTTATTGTATGATTGAATCAGTGGAAAAGGATTCAAATTAAAAATCCAGCTGAAGAGTGATCCTAATAATAAAAGGATTTCTTTCTAAGACTTTGAGTTCTAAAGAAACTTCATATTAGAAAGTGATCCCAATATACTAGGTTCAACCAACACAGAACTAAGAACTAATTTATTTTTTTTCTCTTTTCTCTTATTTTTCAGTTTTTGCAGTAACTATTGCATATTTAGCTGGAAATTGGTAATGAGATCCCACTCTAGGTCTCTTCATGGAACGGGTCCACCCCACTTTCTTGCTTTACACCATACTTAGTAGGAAATATTTGAAATTGGAATTTGACTTTGTCCTCAATCGTCTTGTGAGAGTTTTTATTCTGAGAGAGGGAACGTATGTATATTTAAAGAAAATGTTCCGTATTTGAAAGCTACATTTAGGAGTGGGAATTTACTTCTTTATCAAAAGTAATTTAAGCAAGATTATTTAGCTTATCAACATTTTTAAACCTGTAGCCTGTCAGCTAAAATATTGATACACTTAAAAGAAGTTCTGAAGCAAGATGTTCTTCAACACGTTTGGTTCTTTTCAGTGCTTTCTGCTGTTAAGTTTGTATTAACTGTTTCTTTATCCGTCTCATTTGACATGCTGTTAGCATTAACAATTTTTAACCTACACAAGTTAAAAATTTGAGATCTATTTCTGAAATCTGCTGCTGCACATACACCATATTTCTACTTGTGCAATGATCATACACAGATTACTGAATTTAGTACTGAAGACTGCAATACTGTGTCTTGACCAGAGAGGTACCTATTGACAGATAATGTTGATCATCAGTTGACACGAGTTGGTGCCTGCCCTAGAGGTGGTCTCTGGGATGAAAATAAGGAAGAAACTTTCTCCTCACTCATAGCTGAGTTTGTGGTTATGTCACCAAAATCCAGGAATAAAACTGGCTAACCCAAATGAAAGGTTAGAAAGCTGACATGACTTTATTCAGAAGTGGGTGTGTGGAGGAATAGTTCCTCCTAACACGTGTACCTCAGAGATCGATCACACACATGATATGCATTTCACTTGTGAATATTCATACATCTTCCACTAAGTGCCTGCCTATTTTCAGGAATTGCTACATATATTAAAATCTAGTACTATACATGCCCTGTATCATTATGGGGTTCTTGCAAAGGGGGCTTTGGTGATCATGGGGTTCCACTGTGCGGTGCTATCAGCAAAAGGTCATAGACAAAGTAGCCTTGGGCCCTTATTTGGTCAAAAGAATGATTTACACAAATTAGCTGCTAACTAGACTTTTCTAATAAACAAGTCAACCTTGGTTTGTGGAGACCAGACATAGCATAGGATGCCTCCCTACTGCCTGAGACTGTTTTTCAGGCTCCAGATGTCCAGATGTAGGTCAGTAAGCAGATGTAAGATGAAGATAACTTTTTGTTGCCATTAAACTGAGCTAAATTTGAAATCATGACCTAGAGGTGAAAGGGCCCATATCCTGTTACCGTCATCCCAAGTCACTCAGAACTTCATGACAATAATATCTTTGAAAAGCTTTTAATGTGCTTGAGTATGACTTTCCCCCTCTTAAACCTGTGTCGATTGACTCTAATCAAATTATGTTTCTTCATGCTGTTGTTTCAAATCCTCTCGAACTGTTTCAAATGTTTTCTGTTTCTCTATTCCTCCCCCAGCAGAGACTGTAGAAGTGACTTATACCCGATAGGCATTTTTGTGACCCTTTCAGTATTTTGATTTCAAGTACTCTATTTTTGAGAATCTACCCCCAATCTAAGAATATACTAAAGTACTAATTAGTTACTAGATTGTATTTAATTGTAATGTGCCCAGCTCCTAGAATTGGCATTGGATATGCACCTATTGATTTTATTCTTTGGTAACATGCGTGTAATTCACTATTTGTTACCATAAGACTTGTTTTATGATATCACATTTTCTTAACCCCAGAATCACAGAATCACAGAATTGCAGGGGTTGGAAGGGACCTCGAGAGATCATCGAGTCCAACCCCCCTGCCAGAGCAGGTTCCCTACAGCAGGTTGCACAGGTAGGCGTCCAGGCGGGTCTTGAATATCTCCAGGGAAGGAGACTCCACACCCTCCCTGGGCAGCCTGTTCCAGTGCTCCGTCACCCGCACCGTGAAGAAGTTCTTCTGCATGTTGGTGCGGAACTTCCTGTGCTCCAGCTTAAGGCCATTGCCCCTTGTCCTGTCCCCACTGACCACTGAAAAGAGGTTCCCCACCTCCATTTGCCTCCCGCAACGAAGATACTTATAAACATGGATCAGGTCCCCTCTCAGCCTTCTCTTCTCCAGGCTGAACAGACCCAGCTTACTGAGCCTCTCCTCATAGGGGAGATGCTCCAGGCCCTTTATCATCTTTGTGGCCCTCCGCTGGACTCTTTCCAGGAGGTCCCTGTCTTTCTTATACAGGGGAGCCCAGAACTGGATACAGTACTCCAGCTGAGGCCTGACCAGGGCAGAGTAGAGGGGGAGGATCACCTCCCTCGACCTGCTGGCAATACTCTTTTTAATGCACCCTAGGATCCCATTGGCCTTCTTAGCCACCAGGGCACACTGCTGGCTCATGGCCAACCTGTCATCTACCAGGACCCCCAGGTCCCTCTCTGTAGAGCTCCTCTCCAGCAGGTCATCCCCCAGCCTGTACTGGTACATGCGGTTATTCCTCCCCAGGTGCAAGACTCTACACTTGCTTTTGTTGAACCTCATCAGGTTCCTCTCTGCCCATCTCTCCAGCCTGTCCAGGTCTTGCTGAATGGCAGCACAGCCTTCTGGCGTGTCAGCCACTCCCCCCAGCTTCGTGTCATCAGCAAACTTGCTGAGGGTGGACACTATCCCCTCATCAAGGTCGTTGATGAAGACATTGAACAAGACCGGACCCAGCACCGACCCCTGGGGAACACCGCTAGTTACAGGCCTCCAGCTGGACTCTGTGCCGCTGATCACTACCCTCTGAGCTCGGCCGGTCAGCCAGTTCTCAACTCACCTCACCGTCCACTCATCTATCCCGCATTTTCTCAGCTTTGCTATCAGGATGTCATGGGAGACAGTGTCAAAAGCCTTGCTGAAATCAAGGTAGATGACATCCAATGCTCTCCCCCCATCTACCCAGCCGGTGATGTTATCATAGAAGGCTACCAGGTTGGTCGAGCATGATTTCCCCTTGGTGAATCCATGCTGACTGCTCCTGATAACCTTCTTCTTTTCCAATTGCTTGGAGATGGCATCCAGAACAAGCTGTTCCATCACCTTTCCAGGGACAGAGGTGAGGCTGACTGGCCTGTAGTTCCCTGGATCCTCCTTCTTGCCCTTCTTGAAGACTGGAGTGACATTAACCATGGCAACATATCAAAGCTGTTCCTGATGCCTTAATTATAAATAGGAACGGTGTAGTTTGCAACATCTTCCAGTTGAGCCTGTTCATCTATGAGGGCTGCTCCAAAAGTAATGCCTCCCATTTTATTATGTTGGCCCATGTCAACAGAGGTGGATGTTGCAGGAGTGGTAGTAGAGGTTTTACATTTCTGCCAATGTTCTGTTACCTTTTGTTGCTGTGCAACAGATGGCAGCAGAGGGGCACTGCCTAATGAAGCTGAAACCATACAGTGTCAGCTTAATCTCATTCTGACAAGGCAAATAAAATCAAGGCAGCTAACCTTTCTAAGGCTTGTATTACATTTAAAGCTCTCTGCCTTTAGCATGAAGCCTGACTAAACTTTCCTTAGCAATTTCTCTTTAATGTCAACCTGACACACGTGACGTGCATCTGACATAAAAACTGTGTATCTGAATATATATTATGGGTGTACATAATTAGGAAACATTTCCACTCAGACATCTAAGATTAATGTAATTTAAGGGACAGAGAACTATTACCATTAACACTTAGCATTTTTCTATTTATTTCATAATTTCCCCTTTCTTTAGATAAAATATCAATGACTTTTGAATATTTTTCCAATTGCAGTTGCTGAACAGTGTCTAAGTTGTGTTTAAATTTGATACTAACTAAACCTTCGATAAATTAATTGTTAATATGCAGTATTGTTTTAAGAGAAAACTCATCGCTTCAACTTTGTCATTTTAGGGTCTGTTTTTTAGAGCTGTGATAGACAGATTCGGCTTACCTTTTTTTTCTTTCTCAATTGAAATATGTATTTTTTTAATCAATTGTTGAACTTCTATCTACATTTTTCGTAACAATTATTCTAGCTTACGAAGCTTATGAATGAGTTGAGTGAGATCTTAGATATTTTTGGATTAAGGAAGAGCTAAATTTCCTTTTTTTGAAATGAGGCACTATTTATAAAAGATCTGACTCAAGTAGAAGGTGGCAGTGGTTTAGCTGCTTGCTGCTGGGGAGAAATTTTAACAGCGAACTAAATAAAGAAGTCAATACAGTTAGCATCCTGTGGAAAGGATTGGAGATGGAGTTGTTGAATCTGTTTCTTCCATACAAGGATAGTTCCTGCGGGGCTGACAAATGATTGATATTCCAGTACTTTACCTAAATGATTGCTCTTGCGCTGTGCAAGTCCTTCGCTGTCATCAGTGAAAGCTCAAGAGAGAAAGTCTTCAAAAGTGTTACCTAAGTGTAGCAGGACAATCTCAGGAGTTTGTGACTACTTAAAAACTTAAAAATAGTAAAAATCAGTGCATGCAGTGAGCACTTATTGTTTCCAGGGTTTATGAATTCTGTAATACTGTCCATAAATAAATATCTCATATTCTGTAACCAGTGTCCCCTAGTGGTGCAGTTCGGGTAGATAAGTCACCTCCTTGAACTTTAGCATCAATTAACAAGAGGAAATGTGTTGCCTGTTTTCTGCCCACTATAAATTGGATCAATATGGATCTTATTTTACTTATGGACAGATCTTAGGATGAAAGTATAATTCACTGCATATTTGACTAATTTCCTTACAAAATGAGTATAATCTGTGGTGATACTGATCCATCCAATCAAGATTTCCTTGATCATTTGCATATTTTTTCTACTATAAATAGTTTGAACATCTGCAGTAGCTATTCATATTCTTCATATTTATGTTATTATTTATCATAGTGTTTATTAGTTTGTCACTAGAACTTTAAAAAAGAATGCATTGAGAATTAAACTGAAGGACTTTGATTTAAGTGGTATCAATAAAATGTTTGACCAAAAGGAAAGAGCACAAAATAGTAAGGAGAGCATTACAAGCAATGGACCATATAGCAGCCCTATAGCAATACCATAACTGAGTACTAAACATCTTTTAAATGGTGAAAATGCAAATATATGTTATCATAGCACTGAAGTTAGAACTCAATATTTGATTTTTTCCTTGTGCTATTTTTTTTATAAATTGTGTAATTAAAATAAAATTTAATTACAACAGATGATTTTATCAGTGACAACACTTCTTTAATCTTCTCTTTTGCCGGTGGCTCTCTGGAAAATATTGTACCTGAATCTCTGTTCCTTTGAGGGGGTATTTCTCAGCTTAAACGGACTGTGTAAATATCTCAGTACACCATGAATCGTGAATCATTTTTTTTTAAATGAGTGGATAAGTCATACTGTATTTTTTCTTTGCAAGAGAGTAAACTGTGATTTTAACAATATTTTTGGGATTACTTTTATATTGGGAAAAAAAGAATAAAATCAGGACTTCTGCATATTTCTTGCAATTGATCACATATTGCAGTGAGTCTAACCCTAGCTGTCTAAACTAAGTAAATTTATTCCACTCATCTGATTTGAAAAATACATGCTTCCCTGGCACTTAAAATACTAAAACCTTTCAATTTACTTGTCAAGACTGAATAAACCAAGAGATTGCTGAAAACACTGCAATAAGAATTTACAGAATAATTCTTGATAGTCTGCTACTCTGATACAGAAGGTAAAAGTAAATAAGATCTGAGTGCATTATGTTCCCCTCTTTGATGACTACAGGCAGTTTTAACTTTCTTACATGTTATATAATGAGTACATAAGGTTTATAAAAATTTGTACGATAAGCTTTATGCATGAGTTGTCAAGCTCTTCAGGAGCTGGACTTAGTATTTCTTAATAGGCTTCTTCTCCATCTAGTCATGTTTGAATGTTAATACTGCTGGTTCCTTCCTCAGCCCTCTTTGTTTCCAAACTCCCAAGAGAAAAGACAGATTTCTTGTTACATCTACAAGGTTAAAAAAATACTTAAAAGGGAAAATTTTCACTTTTACTCTGTATTATGATCTATCGTATGACGTGTAAAAATGGTATTCAAAGTAAAAAACCATTTCCTTTTATAATCAGAATTAAAATCCTGTAGAGATGTATGTAAAGATTTGGTAAAAAATATTGAATAGCTTAAAAATAATACTAAATGTTGGGAAAGTTCTCGTCTCAGATGTGCAAAGATTATTACTGGGAAAGAGTATAGGAGTGGTAACATTGCAGTCTTCTGGTTCACAGACCTGGAATAATATCTTAATAAATTGGGAAAGACAAAGAATGCCTCCAATTGTATTGTTGAAAATAAAAAGGAGGATTATTGAAAAAGCTGCTTTGAGTCAAAGGAAAAGAAAACAGTACCTCTCTGATATACTGGATACGATGGCTGAGAGGAAAATAATTCAATTTCACAACACTTTTCCGTGTCTATAAATATATTTTGAAGGGAAATGTGTTGAAAAATCTGTCTTCTGAGAGGAAAGAAATAGAAGAGGATGGGAAAAGGGGGAAAAAATGAAATATGTGTTTGTGACGAGTTTTGGCTCCCAAATGGCATATTCAATCAAAAGCATTTGACAACCTCCACATTGGAATCTTCTGCTTGTCAGCAACAGTACTGTGAAAAAGAGAACAGTTAATATAATCACTTCAGACTTTCGGAAATTCCCTCTCAGTATTGAGTTAAGGGAATCTGGTGCTAACTTTTTTTTTCCCCCTAGGAGGAAAGACTAGTAAGGTCAGATTGCTATGTCTAAGTGCTAGCTTGGAAGCAGAGACTGAAGGAGTGGAGACCTGGAGTCTATTCAGTATGTTTTTTCTTG
>WBMW01004456.1:675478-695231 GCA_013396635.1 Penelope pileata | reverse complement strand
GCCTCCGCCGCCGCCCGGAGCGGAGTCGCGTTGACTGCCCAGAGTCCGCGAGTCCCGCTCCGCCCCCGCCGCCTCAGGTGAGTCCCAGCTCTGGGAGCGGCTGTCCGCCCCGCTGCAGGGCCTGGCTGCCGCCCCCACAGAGGGGTAAGGGCGGGGGGGAGCCCGCGGGCCCGCCCGGCGCTGAGGGGATGGCGGCGGGTGGGCACCTCAGCGCCTCAGCGCTCGGCCGGGGCCTTCCCGCGGGGGAGGCCGTGCTCGGCCCTGTGCTGCGGGAGCGCCTGGGGGCGGCTTTCTGAGGGCTGGGCCCCCCTTCATCCCCAAGGGGGGGTTGGATAGGGCTGGGGGATGTGGGGGGGCGGCTCCGTCCTTCCCCCCGCCCTTTGGGGGCCGTGCACCTGCGGGGCCGCGCTGTGCCGGTGTCTGCGGGCCCCCCCGTGAGGAGCCGCCCCCGCGGGAGTGACAGCGGCGATGGGCGCTGCTCTTCCAGGTGCGTGAGTGATGCCAACGCTCCGAAAATAGGCGAGGATGACAAAGATCCCTCTCCCTGCCAGGCACACGTGTGCTGTCGCTAATTCGGAGCGAGTCTCCTCGCCCGCTGCTCGCAGGAAGGGCCTTGTGCCACCTATTTCTCACACTGAGGTGACAGCAGCCAAGTCCCCTGCTTCCCAGGGTGGATCTTTTCAGTCCACACACTTAAAAAGCTTGTGCTGTGCAAGGGCTTTGGTATTACCCCTCCCCTTTTTTAAAAATAAATACTCAAGGACAGTTCCTTTGCGTTTGAAAGAAAGCTAAGGGATACCTTTGTTGAATACCTGGCTGACAGAGTTACACTACTGGTATCTTTCCCACCTGAAATTCTGAGATTGGCTGACAGGAGAGCATTGAGGGGTTTGTATGTATCAATTGTATCAGGAATCACGGAGCCAGCTGCATTTTCTGCAGTGAAGTGCGAGTTTGTCTCCATGCTGATAAGGAATAAATACCATTTGTAAGATTCTATTAAGATTCATCTTCTCTAAGAAAAGAATATTGCAGCCGTCAGATCAGGTGACAGAAATAATTGTGCTTTTTGAGATCACTGTTCGTTTTTTATGAGCCTGTTGCCAAACCCAGACAGAACACAGCTGCTTGCTACAAAGTATGGTGCCAGAGAACCTCGGAGGATGGGAATGGATGGCATCACTTGCCCAGATGTAAACTCTGGGGACAGCCTGTAGGTCAGTGAGTAAAGATCTCTGAACCAGGAGTTGTGAGGATGGGACAGCAGTGTTTCTGCATAGTGCCAATCTGTGCAGAAAATATCAGGACTGTGTCAGAAAGTGTTCTACATTGCCTTCCTTGGAGAGGGGAGGTTGGATATTTTTACATTTTGTTTCAGAAAGAATAGAAAAAGCTGAGAGTTCCTTGTTGGTAGAACAGCTCTGCAGCTTTTCCTGTATATGGAAATGTGCTGCTACTGAATGTTGGCATGTGCTAGAGCAAGATCGTGGAAAAAGCAATTTGCAGCCGTGTTTTGCTTATATTAACACATGGCATCTCAAGTCATGGCTGTCTGAGGTCAGAGGTGGCTTGGATTATGTCACTGTTCTCACATTAATAAAAAAAAAATAATTATTTTGCTTAGGACTGCATATATTTGGTAGCTTTGTTTGATCTTTAGGATGTGATTATTGGAAGAACTATGAAAATGATGACTGTTAAAACTATGAACTGGACTTAAAGCTCATTGAGCTAAAAGTTATATTTGAAGTACATTTCATATGAAACTGCAAGTTGTGTTTCTTTGAAACAACAGTGCTTGATTTCTTTAAAAAAATATTAAAAAATCATTCTACTTATTTGCATTGGTGAAGTACTGTATCACCTCTACTCCAGGGTTCAGCACTTTCAGTTTATTTGTTAAACAGTGGAGTGATAGCAGTTGCTCAGCCCTGTAAGAACTTACTCATCTCATTCACTCCTGAGTTTCTGTGGGACTGCCATTCATTTCCTGTTTGCTTCCAAATTCCTACCTTGTCCTAAAGTCTCCACCCTCTGCTAACATGGCCATACTTGGGTATGTTGTAATTTCAGGCTGTAATGGGTGTGGATGTCTTGGAGTGACATCACAGAGATTCTTCTTTTTAGATGCATATGTAGGAGCAGAAAGACTTTGTACCATCAGCCCAGGATAGATTGCTATGAAAATTAGTGGAAATACGGAAGGAATCCATAAATCCAAGTTGTGTGGATTGAGCTATGCCCTTATAATTGTTACAGGTGACCTTGAGTTGTTACAATGTTATCTTCCATCCCTTTATGCTGCCCTTGATTAACACAGGGCATAGAAATACCACAGGATATTTTGAACAGCTTGGTCATTGCTCAGCTGTGCACCTCCAGTTGCAGATGTTCAGCACTGTCTCTTTCAATGCAGACGTCAGTTAAAAACAAAATATTTACATACTAGAAGAATTCAGCTTGCTCTTTCACTGTTTGAATTTCATGGGGACAAAAGCTATAAAACAGTTAAGTGTTAGGATTAATTTGAAGGAATCAGTCATTAGTTAGTTGCTAATCTTAGCAATTTTTCCCTAGGATACATATAAATGTTTTTTATCAAATAATACATCAGCAGATTATAGTTGCATATCTGAACACGTCAATTTAACCTCCTGATAGATCAAAAAAAAATTTCCTTGTAGTGCAATAAGCCTTAATATATTTCAGAATTTTGAATCGATTCACTGAGATGTCACTAAATGTATTATTTTTTTAAGTATTGTAATTCCACAGTTAAATGGTTAGGTTTGTTAGATTTCAGAAGAACTTGTTCCCTCACCTGTGAGGATATGCTGAGAAGCAAGAGCCTTTTGGAGCAATTGCAATTAGCTGTAGTAAGCAGGACAGGTAAAATTCATGGACTGACTGAAGGTATTGGAGTGTGTGGCAAAAGCAGTTTAGTGGTGTTAATGAATACTGAGCAAGTGACATTGTCTGTAAATAAATTGTTATACTGGACTGCAACAGCCTTTGTAGATGTTAAGACAGATTTTTGCTTTAATAACTATTTAATTTTGAAGTGTTTTGTTTTCATTTTGACACCTTTCGGTTTTTTTTTTCAATGTTTACCACATAGGAATATCTTTAACTCGGAATGTCTCTACATCAGTTTTTATTGGAGCCAATCACCTGCCATGCGTGGAACAGAGACCGGACGCGTAAGGAACATGTTTTAATTTACTTTTTCAATTGCTCTTTTCTCTGTGTTGTCAATTGGTTGATCTTGTAGTGTTCTGGAGTACATTTAAGGAAGATGTGGTCAAATATCTAGTGCTACACTTATAATCCAAAAAGGATGCTACAGTCTTCTACATCTGAATTTTTGAGGCCCTTTATTGGAACTCTGGCTTATGAGCAAATCTGGTCTTATAAGTGTTACAGAAAGTTTTGCCTCCTGGTCTGTACCTCGTGAGAATATGACCTGGCCCATATCCTCTTTAATGTTTTATTTCCCTGCCCCAAACCCAGCCCTTTCTTTTAATACATAGTTTTCTATTAAAACTTGGATTGTTGTGTTCAAAAAGCAAAATCTTTCTGTTCAATATACTCGTGATCATGGTATGACCATGTTTATTTGAGATTATCCAGGGATGTTATCCCTTTGTTTGCAAAACCTATGTAGTGCTCTGAAAGTTGAGAATACTGATTTTAGACTGGAAAGTTTTTATCCAAGTAAAAGGTGATTAGAAAGCCTTATGCACTAATAGATTCTTTATTCTCTTCTTCAAGAGATTGCCATTAGCCCTAATAATCATGAAGTCCACATCTACAAGAAGAGTGGGAACCAGTGGGTAAAAGCTCATGAGCTAAAGGAACACAATGGACACATTACAGGTAAGAGAAGAATGTGCTGTGCCAGACAGCAATTTGTCCTCCCCCTGCTCTCCCCAGCTGAGCATCTGAACAGGAAATCTGCAAGTGTTGAGTAAATAGATCCTTTTATAGATTGGCATTCCTACGTTATGGAGAGCTTTGCAGCATTTTCATGGACTGTGTGCAATGAATGTTAAGAAGAAAAGCTCTCTTCTATTTCCAGACATTTTGGTACAGTAACTGAGACTTCCTTAACTATTGCATGTTTCAATTATACAACTATTGGTTGGTTTGTAGTTTCTGACAGCAATAAATACCCTTTTCTAGGGACTCATTGCACCAAGTTTTTATCGGTACGTTTCTCCTTCCTCTTTGCTCCAGTGCTCTGACTGTAGGTTGATAAGCATTTTAAGTTGCTACAGCTGCTCATTGGAACAGTCCTTCCATTTCCCTGTGCTGATGCAGAAAAGTGTGTAGCATCCTCAGTGAGCAGCAAGAGCGGTTCTTTCCAGCCAGATGCATGAGGAAAGCTTTGAGAACTGACTTGACTGCAAAGTGAAAAGCAAGGCAGTAAAAAACACTCTTTTGGCCATGTTCAGGACAAGATTGTATTCCTTGTGATTCATATTTTAGCATTTCTTTGCTGGTGGCTGGAAATTTGGCCTTTCAAGGAAAGTACAGTTCTGAGGTAAAATTCTGTTTGAAGTGGTCAGCCCTGGACTTAGGACAGACAGGCAGCGAGCACGTTTTACTGCAGGCCCATAATATCTGTAGATCCACAATGAAAATGTAAGAGTTTCCACAATGAGTCACGAGGTGTTAGTTTTAAAATGAGATTGTCCTGTTGTAGTCTTTTATTGCTTCTTTCTTTGTGTGTGTGTGGTACTTTGAGCACTTTTTTCTCAAAGGAAATGAATGTAATTAATACAAGTGCTAGCCCAAAACAGCAATATCCTTTATTCTGTTCTCAACTCACTAATGGGCAGAACTGTCTGCCCAACAGCATTTTGCAGAAACTTTATGCAGTTTATCTGGTTTTTGCATTCAGAGCACAACTGTACTTGCAGAGTTTGTTTTCTGCTAAGTTAAAGATCTGAACTTGCCGTGGAATCAGAACACTGGTGCTAATGCAAGGAGGATGTGAGAATGAGAGAGGGGAGGGGAAAAAAAGGCACAGTGATCTCCCTTTCAAAAGCAGTGTGAGATTGACTCATGGAACTGTGATTTCAGGTTACCTGCCACTTCAAAATTGAACTTCTTAAATGTAAACCTAATTTGAAGACCGTACATAATGATATGGTACAAGTTAGTACAAATGCTGTCCCTATTTTTTATCATTTTTTCAGTTTGTGTGCTTAGGGGATGTTTTTAATACACAATGCAGTTATGGGAAACAGTTGAAATACAATTTTGTGGCAGGAGATTGCACCCTGCATCTCAAAGAATGATTCTAAAGAAAAGATGAGAAACAATGTTGCCAGGAGAGTTTCCAGTTGAGAACATCCTCCTTTGCATAGGAAAGGGAAAGATGGCAGGTTTATCAAAGGTTTCAATTTGTTTTATTCTTTGAATTTGTTATTTTTGCTTGGTAAACTTTCTCATGGCACAGCTTAAATAGACATGGATTAAATGTGAAGATTGTAACGGTACGTGAAGATCAATAACTGCTGACCAAGAAAAAGCTTCCTGTTTTCTAAACTTTTAGATCATGACTGCAGTCTGGCATCAAGCATGTTAGAGGGTTGTGCTGTTTGAAACAAGCCTCTTGCAGAAGTCAGTGATTTGAAGAGTGCCAGTGGATGGATTTTAGCCAGTCTGCAGAGCTCCACCTGTTGGCCAGCTGTCAGAGCTAGCTTGCTTAGTGGGCAAATTCTCTGTGGAATCTGGAAATTTGGGATGTGCAATTTTGATGAAAGCTAGATGGAGAAACTGATATCCAAAACAGTTTAAAATGGTGCCTGGAGAGTAAGGGAACAAGGGGAATACTGACACAACATTAATAACTGTCTCTGGGGGAGAAGGCTGCGAGATTGCTTCTGTCTTGAATCACTGTAAAGCAAACAGTATAAAGGGGAAAGATTATTAATGTCAAGTCTAAATTTCAGGTATCGACTGGGCTCCCAAAAGCGACCGCATTGTAACGTGCGGCGCAGACCGTAATGCCTATGTCTGGAGTCAGAAAGACGGCGTGTGGAAACCAACCCTTGTGATCCTGAGAATTAATCGTGCAGCCACCTTTGTGAAATGGTCTCCCTTGGAGAATAAATTTGCTGTAGGAAGTGGAGCTCGACTTATATCTGTGTGCTACTTTGAATCTGAAAATGACTGGTGAGCTGTTTGATTTCTATTTGTACCTTTAAGGTTCGCTTGGGAAGGTTAAAGCCTGGAGTTTAGTGGTAGTAATTAAGTTACTATTTTACTAACTCTAAAATCTTCTGAAAATAAAGAGGGATAGGCCTCACCAGTTCTTTCACAGACTTCTACATCTCAGGGAAAAGGTTCCTTCTCCTACTTCTTTACTGTAATGTAGTACTTAAAGGCCTCTGACTTGGTCTGTTTTCAGGTTATGCATGTTGACATGGATGTATCCTGGCTGACTGCCATAAACTTAAGTTGCTCTTCTAAAAGCACAAGAATTTCTGCAGAGTAGAAATTTCTTTGCCACAACTGTATGGTTGAAAAAAGAGATGTTTTCTCCCATCCCACACTCCTTCCAGAGTTAATGAAGAATCTTGACTTAAGTCTTCCTTCCATATTGGATCATTTCTTCTCAATAAAGAATTCAAGTCTGTCAGCTGTCTCCAGGGTGGTCTATTAGCAGATGTTCAAGCTTGTCATTTAGCTGGTCTGTATTCTGTCGTTTATTCTCATCACAGTTTATAGATTTCAGACAGGACTATCACAAATATTTCTACCATTGACTTTTTTTTTTCCTCTTTGGTATCTAAACATAGTGCTTCTGATCTTTAATGGATCCACGTTTGTAGCTGTAGATACTGGAGCTACATTTACCATATCACCTGTAGGTGAAATCAGTGTGTTAGGTATCCATTCGTTTGAGTTGCATAAACATTTGTGAAAACACAGGTGTCTGTTCCCACCATTCTGTGCACATTCTTTCATGTGGAGATCTTAAAGAGACCATCTGCAAAATTCACAATAAAGACTGTTTTGGACTTCATGCTTCCCAGCATATTCAGTTATTAATGTTTTCTCTGCCTCACTTGTCTGCAGAAGAATCAAGATCCTCCTGTGCTGAAGACAAATAATTTCATGTGATAATTCAAAGAAAAACCACCATCATCAAAAAACCATCCAGTGAATAAGAGATTTCCCTACTACTTTGTAAATAATTCAAACAAATTAAAGCTGCTGAGAGATATTTAGGCTAGTATTAATGCATTTAACAATAGGACCGCTTTTTACTGTACTTGAGATAATTGAGATGCAGACACTGGCCATATGATTGGCAGTTCACCCATTTATGTGTTGGGTTTTATAGCTGTTGTCCTGTCAAACACTAGAAAAGCTGGCAAGCAGAAGGGCTGGCTGTAAAACTTGTTGGAAGGAGCTGGAGAGGAAGTATACTCAGTGATCTAATAAAATAATGCTTCTTAGCTCAACAACGTGGTCAAAACTGAGCCCTTATTCATAGGATGGAAGGGACCAGGCTATTACTGTGCAAAATTCACGTTAAGGAATTCAGTCTGATGTATTATAAAAATAAGTTAGGAGGGGAGTAGGATTCAGAGGAGAAGAGGTGTATATTGAACGTGACTTTGTTTGTAGTATTTAACATTTTAATTAAGGGTAATCACATAAATTTCATAGACTGTATAAGAGAATATGAGAGATTTGGGCATAATATAAGTTTTCTTGCAGAACTTAGAGTTTAGTCACTGACGAGAGTTGGTCTTTTTGAGGCTTATCTCTGAGGTTTTGAGGAGTCTGGTAAAATATTTTTATATAAATGTCATCTCTATTTTTTTAATTTAGGTGGGTGAGCAAGCACATTAAAAAGCCCATTCGTTCCACTGTCCTTAGCCTGGACTGGCACCCCAACAACGTTTTGCTGGCTGCTGGATCCTGTGACTTCAAGTGCAGGTGAGAGAAAAGAAAGCATCACTAAATGAGTTTGGGCCACTGGTTCAAGTGAGTAGCATGAGCGTGTTGATCTTGTGTTTGCTGTCAGAATAGACAGCTCATCCCATACTGATGTTGTTACTGAACTAAAATATCCAGCTTAAGAGACTTTGGTGCTAGGGCATGCACACTTGACGCTACTAACATTCATCTGTTGGGGGATACAAGTGAGTTTAATGAACTGGTGAGTTTCTTTACTAGCAGAACACAGAAGTACTAGTATTGTGCAGTGAGTGCTGAGGTTTTTAGTCTGAAATTAGACTTAGAGGTGCTATCTTGGAGAAAAACACCATTGCTCATTAAAAAGCAATGTCCTAATGCTGCAACTTGCAAGGGAGGCATCTCACCTTTTTCTCCTCTGAGTCACTTGTTCGTTTTGCCTGTGCTAGCCTTAACGTTCTCACAGCCATGTGGTGAGCAAAGTCAAGGAACTGATCTACCTGGAACTCAGTGCAACAAAACACTATTTTTGCAGAGCACTGGGAAAAAGATCTAAGCAGATTGACATCTGAGATGGATGGGGTGGACTTTCAAACTGATTGTGAAGTTACACGTGAGGGCTAGGTTCTGCTAGTTGATTTGGACCGAGTGACTGGGGTCACTGCAACGAAGCCTGCGTGGGGAGCTGTACGCTGAGTGGTTGACTTCAATTCATATTTTACTTAATCACTTGTACCCTGAATAATAGTGAAAGCTTATTTTCTTAAATTCTTTATGTAACAGGGCAATTTTTAACCTTCAAAGTGTGTACTAAAAATGACTGAGAGGGAGTGGGAGGAGGAGGTGGGACCGACTGTTGCGTTCCTTATTTCAGAATGAAACACGTGCATCTAAAGTCAATCCTTTGTTACCTTTTCACGTAAGGAGAGATGTTAAATGGCAGCTGGGTAAGAGGAGGACAGTTGCCTCCCTTTCCTGCCTTATCTCCAGTTTTAATTAGATTAAGTGTTCACTTCCTTTCACAAAATAATGTGATGTAAAAAGTATTCATTCATCTTCCAGAAGTAGCTGCTATTTGCATGTGGAATTTTTTTCATGTGTGTTCATAAAGCATCTTGGGACTCTGACAGTATGTTAGCTGATTCATATATGTCTTTTACTTTGGACTTTAGCTCTTTTGTCTCCAAGCTTTGTTCAGTGCTTATTATGTACATTGGATCCCTGATTATCTCCTCTTCCCTACATTGAGAAATCGGATTGCAATTAGTTTTTGTTCAGTATGATTTTGTTCAGTATGCTTTTATTTTTTTTGTAGAAAGTCAAGATGTGGTTCAGTCAATTTCCTAGGAGTGTTCTCTAGCAGACTTGCTTTTGTCTTTTGTTTCCCATTAGAAAACTCGCTCTGTCCTGCACCTTATTTCTCTAAAAATCACATATATTAGAAACAACAACAAAAAAAAGCAGATATTGGTTTAAAACATTTGAGAATTTTTCTGCTCTTGCTTAAATTATACCTTGGGATGAATCATTTAATTTTACTGCTTTTATCAGAGAAATCTTCTTAAAGGAACAGAGGAAAAGTAGTGGAGATTGGTACTAGGCTTTTGTTTCTATTGTTTCCCCAAAACCATGACAAAATATTCTCTTTGCTCAATGATGAGTAAAGATCTCCAGAATTCTAGGGAATGTTCAGTTAGATGCTAAAGATAATGAAGATGTCTGGGCCTGAAGTATGTATCTGTTCTGATAGATGGTTCTGAAGAAAATTATGAAATGGATCTGCCAGAGCCACTGCCAGCTAATAAGGTGGGAGACATTTTGGGAAAAGAATGGAGGGCAGAAGAGACTCCAGGTTGATGAATTTTCTGCAGTTTTTTTTCGAGGCTGGCATAGATGAGCTCCTCTTACATTTGTCTTTAGAAATATATATCTATATAACAGCACCACAGAGGTGTGGATTTTATATTCTTGCTGGAACAATGTTGCTGTGGGAATGAAAGTCATTTCCCCACATTCTTTGAAGGTTAGAGCCTTCAAGCTGAGATGGTTTTGGTTTTAAAAGAGAGGGAGAGACTTCAATAAGTGAAAAGACTTCTTTTTAAGCAACAGTTATCTTCAAGGTCCCTTACTACTTAGGAATGATTTCTCTGCCTTGTGTCAAAGGCTGCAGCTTTAAACTTCTTGTCCTATTTCCATACATTAAGAGAACCATCCTTTCAGATGGCTCTATAAAATTAAGTTCGTTGAAGGATTATCATTAGATTATATTTAAACTGATAGAGCTGAGCATAAATTCATACTTAATTCTCTGAAAATCTGTACCTAATATAGCTGCAGCTAAACCCTTCTTGTTCCAAATGATCAGCTTTATTTGAATAAACTGGATATAGGCACCTTTTGAAGTCCATACTCCACACATGTAAAAGATTAAAAAACAGAGCGATGGTGGCAGGGGAAGCTGCGTTTCCTTAAACTCACTGCAAAATCATTTCTTTAGTTTAACTTCAACTATGCATGTTTGATCTCTGCTTTTCATTTTCACTGAAATATTTCTCTGGTAGTAGTATGATGTAGCTCACTTGCTCCTCCTGTTCAGTGGATTCTAATCCTATGTTTGTGACGTCCTAGTGACTTCCATGGTAACAGTCAAGAACACCATATTGTGGCATGTCTGAATCATGCAGAAGGAATTTGATGAAAGGGGGAGGCTTTCTATTTAAACATATCTTGAAAATTGTAGTGCTGGGAAAAAAACTATAAAAACATTGTGGTATTTCAGGTTTTCAAGGCATTCTTTTTGTAATGAGCCAGATTAAGGTGGTTCAGAGCCCACTGCTGGCGTTTGAACATCAATTTTCTTTCTTTGAAGTCCTGCTGAAAAGTGAATATTCTTAAAAAGTGGGTGATTTTCTAGCAGCTTGTATAAGAAGCTAATTATACGTTGTAACTCTGTGTTTTTCTCTAACTGAAGAATTGACTCTGAGAGTTATTAGCACTGCAGAAAGATGAAAGGGAAATCTTAGCACAGTGGAAGATGTAAGGACATGGGGTGTTTATGTACCATCTTCTGCAAACAAAGAGAGAGAAAAAATAAAAAATTTACTGAGAAACCTATATGCATTATACCCCATGTACTATTGTTTTCTCTCTGCATACTGAAACTTCCCAACCAGTAGTGGATTGCTGTTGAAAGATGCTGTAGTGTTTTATTTTGGTAGAATTAGAATGCACCAAGTTGTTTCCAGTGTGAAGTGCAGCTCCCAGGAGGGTTTTTTAATGTCTTTGTTCATGCAGAAATCTTTTATTTGCAGGGTTTTTTCTGCTTACATTAAGGAAGTGGATGAAAAACCAGCCAGTACACCATGGGGCTCCAAAATGCCTTTTGGGCAGCTGATGTCAGAATTTGGGGGTGCTGGAAGTGGCGGATGGGTGCACAGTGTCAGCTTTTCTGCCAGCGGTAACCGCCTCGCCTGGGTCAGTCATGATAGTACTGTGTCAGTTGCTGATGCTTCAAAAAATATGATGTGAGTATGCTCTTTCTGTTAGCTGTTAGATGCTTGACACTGGAAGGAAGCAGCATGTGGAATGTTGTGCTTGCAGCAACACGAGGAAAGCTGGGAGTGCTATGTCCAATTTTTACAGATTTACTAAACGCTCCAGGAGTCTCTTTGAGACCTACATAAATGAGGTAGATTCATAAAATTCTAGCTTATATGATTCAAATTTCTTTTGAGACCTCTTCAGTGAGGGTACATTTAGTTGCTTTTGGAGGGGGGAAAAAAAAAAAGGCATTTGAAAAAAAATGATTGGAATGTCTCACTCAAAATCACTCTGCTGAATTTGGAAACAAATTACTTCCTTGTAAATGGATTTAAGAGGCTTGCAGAAACATGCTTACTCCATAGCTGCTAAGGCCCTGTGCCCAATCAGGATCTCTTCACTTCATCAAGTGTTAATTCTAACCTGTGCCCTTAAGACTGCTGCAGGGTTTCAGCTTACACCTCCCAGTCCAGCAGAGTATTTTGTTAATAATTCCTCCTTGATCTTAATAACTTCTCAGTCTCTATGGTTTCCTAACTAAGAAGGAAGAGATTCCATGTGCATTTTGATAGCACGGATATCGAGTGGGTCATCCAGGCATTGCTGTGCTTAACTTTGAATTATGATTCTGATGACCTTAGCTATATAAGTACTTGGCTAAGGATGTCACTAAGTATGAATTGTTCTGTAATTCCTTTCTCACTTATTATAAAAATCACAAAAGCTGACCTAATTTAACATACAGACCTTTTCCTCCTAAAAAGGTGATGTCAAGCACTAAAACTTCAGGTGGTTTTATATTGCAAATCAAATTAATAACTTCATGAATTTGAAACTTTTTTGGGAGATGTTATTTTTAAACTCTTGCCTTTGTTTATGGACAATTTCAGCATTTTGCTTGGAAAAGTTCTTTTTTTATAGATCTTCCAGGACACTTTCATTAGGTTAAAGTTTTTTATTACAAATTTCAACCTTCTGGTGTCACCTCAGGACAACTGAGCTACACTGACTTCCATTTCAGTAATCTTTGTCTGGGAATCGTCTCTGTTTTTTTGTTGGAACCAAAGATGAGAGGTTTCACTGAAGCCCTCTAACAAATGTTCTTGTGTTCAGGGTTTCACAGCTGAAAACAGAGTTCCTCCCACTCCTGAGTGTGTCGTTTGTCTCGGAGAACAGCGTGGTGGCAGCTGTAAGTGTCTATTATTTTCTTCTTGTGGAGTATTGTAGTGTTTCGGAGAGTGAAAAACACTCTAAATTGTGAAGTTAGTAATAAGCAAGATCCTCCATGATGTCAAACTTTGCATTTCTGGTTCTTCACATGCTTTCCCTGGTGTGTGGTTGCAGGGCCATGATTGCTGCCCCATGCTTTTTAACTGTGATGACCGTGGCTTGCTGACCTTCGTTTCCAAACTAGACATTCCCAAACAGAGCATTCAGCGCAATATTTCTGCTATGGAACGCTTCCGAAATATGGACAAAAGAGCCACTACAGAAGATCGTAACACTACCCTGGAGACCCTGCACCAAAACAGTATAACGTGAGTGTCTTGGCCATGAAAACGAGGGGAAGGAACGCTCTCCTCATCACTTTGGTTCCACAGGAGAGACCACAAAGCTATGAGAACTCAAATTTGCTATATCAGATGGGTGTAGCTGGTATCACATCTATCCATTCTGGCCTTTCACTAACAGCTCTGTGTTTCTGGGAATTGTGGAAGCTGGCAAAGTTGATCATTAACATTGCATGCATGCAATTCCTGTTTGTTCGTGTTTAATGTGGTCTGTAACTTGAACACAGTTTATCTTATCAAATATGTAAATAATTCACAACAGGGTGGTAGTACTGCGAAATACAATCAGAAGAATTCACTCGAAACAGGAGTTCACATACCATCTTCTTATTTCAGATGTTATTTCTATATTCAAAAGGATTGATTCAGGCTAATTGAGTAAAACATCCTCGCATTTAAAAGCGTGAGCCTAGAAGACGCTAACATTTCTGAAGTAATTTGTCTTTATTCAAGGCAAATGTTTAGTCTACAGCCATCAAGCAATAAAAAGAGCTTTCAGCATCCTTTTTCTTTGCTTGTTTTCCTGAAGCACTGTACCAAAAATCTAGCCTAAGCTCTGCTACACTTATGTCTCCTTTTGGAAGAGTAGCAGTTGAATTCAGCCCAAATTTCCCAGCTTTTTGGCTCTCTGCAGTGGATGTCTGCCTTACAGCTCTCACTCTCTGTTTTCAGCCAAGTGTCTATTTATGAGATAGACAAACGAGATTGTCGTAAATTCTGCACCACTGGCATTGATGGAGCAATGACCATCTGGGATTTCAAGGTATGCTTTTACTGCCATGTTTGTGTGAGCTGGTTGCAGTAGTGACTTTTTTGATCTCTAGCATCAGCTTCTGGGGCTCAACCCTAACGTGAGTTTTATTAGTAGGAAGTAGGAAATCCAGACTGGAATATCAAGAGCATTAGTGAACTCTGTAAGGGAGATAGGTCCAAGATTCAGCATAAATGCAAATATGCTTTGCTTAGCAGATGGTACTGATCTGGACTTAATTTTTTAGTGGAATCAGCGTACCTGTGGTAATTCCACTAGTTCTTTCCTTCTCCAGCCTGTACCCTTTTGGAGGGGGGGCTGGGACAATCATTGATATGACAAGGCCCACTGTCTTCTTGCTCCTATCCCTTTGGACTCTGCTCAGTGTCTTTCTGGAGAAAATGGTCCTGCCATCTCTTAATTAACTTGTCGAAGTAGTAAAAAGTTACCTAAAACAGTTAGAAAATACAGTGAACATTGTATTGAGAACCCCAGAGAGATTGAATGGGAGTGCTTGCTTTGCTAAGGGTTGGCCAACAGAGGTCTCCACTGACCCCCCCCAATCCAAACACTGATCTTTAGGAAAATAATGGTTTATATTAATGTTTTTAATTGTTTATATTAAATATCTATAATGCCAGAAAGCTCAGAAAGACAAATAAGAAATTGAGGTAATATATGAACTGTTTTAATGCAGTTTCAGTGGGGAGGGGGTGGAACCATTGGCCTACATACCTGTGAGTTTGAAATGAATGATTATAGTGGTTTCTGGCTCTTGAATAAGAGTAATCTCAGGTATTGTTCATTTTTTTTGTTTGTTTTTTGTTTTTCTAACATCGATCTCTACAATGAGTTTTTTAACACAGGATACTGTAGCACATTGTGATCAAGATTTTCTCTTTTTCAAGACCTTAGAGTCCTCTATTCAAGGTCTACGAATCATGTAAAGATGGATTTCCGTGATCTAGCAGGACAAACTGCTTGACAGAATGCAGCTCCCACATCTGCACAAACCCGAAAAGGGAGGAGAAAGGTGGAATGTTTGGAAACACTGAGAAAATACAGCTTGGGAGATTTTCTTTTGAATCTAAATTTGGTGAATTGTGTTGGTTTCAAAATCAGCTGTGATTGTTCTTTATTTTTTTTTTTTTTGGTTGGTTGTTTCATTCCATTCTTTACCAAAGCTGCTCCTTAAGTAGTTTATTGCAGGAAGTTATGAATCACTAACTTAAAAGGGGAATTTTATGTAAATTGTCTGCTAGAAATAATAATAATAATAAAAAAAAAGAAAAATGGATTCTTTGTGTTTTGATGCTCAGTAATAGTGATTTAAAAAGGGATGTTGTAGGAATGGACTCAGAGGGTAGAGAAATCCCAAACTGGTATTTTGTGGCCTTAGAACAGAGTTCATCTTAACTGGGTTTCTTAAAGTTGACAGAGGAAGAGCTCTGAAGATCTGGATGTGAAGATTCAGCCAGGCTCCTTTCAGGGGGATTGTTCCTTTCAGGTGGTGATTTTGGAGGATGAGCAATGTTGTCCTCCCGACTCTTAGTTCTGTCAGCCTGGCATTTCGTACAGTGATAACAGCAAATTAACCTGAATGTCTTTGTCATTGTCTCTTTAGTGGGTCGTAGTTTTACAAAGGTGAGTGACCACAATTATCTGTAGTTACCTTGTAGGATTTGTACAAAGACTTTTTCCCAGCGCAGTGCCTAGGACACAGCGTGGAAAGCTGAATGTGGAAAGGAAGGCAAAAATCTGCCGAGCCAGATCTTAGGGAAGACAAATTAAAAACAAATCCCTTTGGAAGGCCATGAAACTACACGGGTCTGCATGTCATGGTAAAGCTGAGTGCTCAGCCCTTTAATTTCTGTTTGTAATGACTGGTGGAGGAATGAAGCACGTTGAACAGAAGTAACAGTGTGCACTGGCTTCTGCACAGATCCTTTGCCTCCGAGTCTTTTGAAGCTCACTTCTGAGCCTTGGTAGCTCACTGAGGCATCTGCACATACCTTATTTTATTCTCGTGGTCTAGTGAAGATGAACTGTACCTGCTGCCTTGAGGCTTGGTTCAGGCTGTGCTCAGGAGGGGACTGTCTGGCTCAGAGCATTGCTTTATAAGGTCTGAGACCTTGTCATTTCTGTTGAAAATGCAGAAGTGTCTTTAAAAAAAAAAAACAACCACCACCAAAACCCAATGACTAAATGTTACCACTTCCTCTGGAACCTGAGTGTTTCATCAGACACTGCTGGTTTCTCAGCTCTCAGTGACTGAAAAGGAAGGGTGGAATACAGGCTCACAAAGCTGACAGCTGCCATTGTTCTGAAAGTGACCTTTGTCCCTCACAGAGATGCATCATTTTCAGGTGCAATGTTTGTTGCATGCAAGGAATTGACTCTTTTCCAGTTCCTTTTGGTCTTCTTTTGTGTTCCACCTTCTTCCCTTGGCAGTCAAGCGTGGCTTTGCAATTTCCTCTCCCTTCTAAATGTAGAATAACAACTGCCTGACTGCTTACTCAGCTTGCAGTCTAGTGGTCTGCTGGGTACGATGGGTGGCGTTGGGTTTATCAGCTAGGGTGCAGTGCTGATGGAGTTGAATGTCTTCTGGGTCAAAGTGGTGCTGCCAGCCTTGGAGGATTAATGGAGGAGCCTGAGTTTGGCTTTGTTCATCTCTGTGGACGCACTATGAGACACCTACATTGTTTCTGAATTTGAAAATGTGATGTTCAATTTCCAAGAAATCTGTAAAAAAAAAATCTTATGTTCTAAAATATATGGCCCGAATAATATAAAATGATAGAGAGAAAAAAATCATCTTACTGAGAGAGTGGAGAAAATGAAGCTCTAAATGAAACACCTCTCAAAGCATCATCCAACTTAAATCTGCCCCGTGTGCAGGCGTGGGGAGAGCTCTGCCCCTCGAGCACCGTGTGATGGTCAGAGCTGGTGGCTGGCAGGTGTCAGTCCGTCAGTCTGCCCCGGGAGGACATTCTGCTGCCATCCCACCTCCGGAGGCTGGGAGCCACCTAAAGGCAGGGGCTTGTTTTGCCTCTGCCATTTTTTCACTTGCCTCCCCCATCTCTAACACTGTCAGGGTGTCCGTTGTGTCCGGTGCAGGTGAGAATTGCTGGTGTGTTTGCTAGCGCGTGCTGGCTTTATGTGCTGGGCGTAACAGTGCCCTTGAAAGCCGTGTTCAGAATAAAGCTCGTGGTTGCAGTGTTAATTAGAGGATGGCTGCTGCCTACATATGCTCGGAGTTGCACGCCAGCTAACAGACTGTTAGGGGCGAGACGTGGGGCTCGCTGCAGGCGGGGATGCCAGCGACTGTTCCCGTCTGAAAACTCACAGCCTCTGAACAAAACGAAGATGCGGAATTGCTGCCACTTTTCATCCCTAGAAAAAACTGTTCTGGCACCTCCAGTGTCAGTGCAGTGGGATGGTTCATGTCTGGCGTTTCTGCCAAGGTCCCGGGCTCTCCAACAAGCGGCAGTGGGTGCAGCAGGATCCTTCCACTGAAGGCAATAGAAGGAAAAGCAGGCAGATGATTTAGCCAAACCTTGAGGTGGATCTGCAGAGAGACCCAGCAGGGCTGATCCTTCATCCCTGGGCTCAGCAGCGCTGCTTTACTGCTCCATGGGCAGCTGAGCCCTGGCGAAACCCAGCAGCGTGCTTGCTGCTTCCAAGAGACATGGGATTCACTCCTCACCAGAGCCAGAGACCCACAGCCCCCGGGGACAGCTCTGGGTCTCCATTTCTGCATGGGATTGTGCTGAATCCACCTCTTGCAGCATGGAAACCCACTGGGAGAGCCCTGGGCACTGCCGTCCCAGCTCTGCAACGTGATGGGTAAAGAGGGGGGGAATGAATGGAGCGCATCCTTCTGTGCGTGCATTCACCCTGCTTGCTGCTGGGCAGCGAGAAGCCGAAGCCTCTCTCTCCTTCCCAGTGCTTAAATCAGGAGTTGTGCTCCTGAGAGTCACCCTGCAGGGATAGAAACCCATTGGCTCCAAGCAAGAGGAAAAAAGAGGGGTGCACAGGGGCGAGCAGCGCTGCACCCACACCGCAGTGGGCTCAGCGGGATGCAGGAGCCAGCAGCTGTCACTGCTCGGATCCAGACACATCGGGGTCCTGCTGAGCAGCAAACCCCCGGCAGTGGAGGCGATGCTGCCCCAGGGTGGGCTCCGTTTCCCCCGCATCCCATCGCCCACCATCCCCGTCCATGTGCGGCGGTGCCGGAGAGGCCTCGGTGCCTGCAGCAGGCAGGGGCAGGGCGGCCGCCGAGCTGCTCCGCGCTCCCCCAACGCCCACGTAAGGAAGTGGTTGCATTTCTCGGAGAGGAAAAGGGAAGTGGAGCTGCCTCGGCGGGGCAGCCAGCAACTCTCCCCGCGCACCGCCCGTGCCGTTCGTGTCGACTGCCCAGAGTCCACGAACTGCGAGGTAAGGGGACGGGAGATGGGGTCGGTGCTGTGCCAGCGCTCACCTCCCCGCTGCTAAATCTGGGGAGGGGCTGAACCCCCCGCTGGGACGGGGTTTGGGGTCAAGGTGGGTTCGGGCAGCGCCCCGTTGCTTGTGGCTTTCATTGTCGCTGTGTTCGGGGTGTTTATTTCCAGCTTTTGCAATGAGTTTGAGATTCTCTTGCTCGAGGCTGGTGGGCTCTGGGGAGCTGCAGTGGGTACCCCGGGGGGGGGCTGGTGCTCTCCTCCGCCTGCGGCTCTCCCAGTGTGAGGAAGAGGAGGGTCAGGGCTGCCCTGGGCACTCTCAGGGGCAGCGATGCCTCCCTAGGGGCTGGGCTGGGGGCACTGCATCGCCATCGGGGTGCATGGGGATGGGGATGGGGATGGCTGTCCCCTGCAGGGGGGCTGGTGACAGCCTGTGGGCTCCATAGGGAGGAGGAGAGCACCCCAGAGTCTGTGCTTCAGCCCCAGGGCTCAGCAGGGCTTTGGGGTCCGGGGGTGCCCCCACTCTGATGGCTGCACACCAAAATGTGCAGCAGAAACGAGAGCAGCGCAGCTCCGGGGTGCAGCTTCCTCCCCTGGTCTGAGCTCAGCCGCTGCCAAGGCTGGGTTATCTCTGCCAAGGTCTGCTTATCTCCTCCGAGGATGTTTCCCAATGTCCTGGCGCCTCGGGGCTGCCTGGGCAGGATAAGGAGCTGCGCCGGGCCCGTGCCCACCTCCCGCTCCCCAGATGCCCCTTTCCCTCCCTTGAGAGGCTCTGCATGTGGCAGGGGGAGCAGGAGGCGAGGGCAGCCCCGCCGCTGCTCTCCCTGTGCTGTGTGGATGGGACACAACGTGCTGACTGCTGCCCACGCAGCCAAAAAGTTCTTTTTTTTTTATTTTATTTTTTTTTTTTAACTGAGAGCTTCCGCTCCCCGCTTCGAGGGCTCGGCAGCAGAGCTGCTTCCTTCAGGGCTGGGGCTGAGCACCAGGGTGGGGAGGGACAGCATCGCACCGCCCCGGGCAGCACCGCTGTTCCCTGCAATGGGTCGATACCGTGTGGCCCCGTTCCCCCCAGCAGTGGGTTCAGCCCGCAGCGTGCATTTTTCTGCTCCAGATCTCCGGCAGTGCCAGCAGCTGTCCCCCTGCCATCGATTTTCTTCCGTGCCTTGGTTCCATCCCCAGTGCTGGAGGGGATGTGGGGGGCACAGCTGTGCTGGCACCGGGGGGGTGCAGGGTGTCCGTGCCCTGGGGTGAGGTATGGGGGGGGGAAGCAGCACTGTGGGGTGCAGGGAGGGAGCAGTGGGGCTCACGTTGGGGTGCTGCTGGGGGAGGTTGGTGTCACTGCCAGGGCAGCACTGCTGGCGAGGGCTGCACCCACCTCTGGGCACCCCATGCTGCGTGCGGCCCTACCATGGAACGGTGGAGGGGTTGGGTTGGAAGGGGCCTTAAAGATCATGGAATGGTTGGGTTGGAAGGGACCTTAAAGATCATGGAATGGCTGGGCTGGGTTGGAAGGG
>WBMW01004456.1:660345-671551 GCA_013396635.1 Penelope pileata | reverse complement strand
CAGCCAGCGGCTCCCGCGTGGCGTGGGTGAGCCACGACAGCACCCTCTGCCTCGCCGACGCCAACAAGAAGATGGCGTGAGTGGGGCCGGGGCTGCGGGGAGGGTTTGGGGGGGACCCGGGGGCAGCTTTGGGATGGGGAGCACCCCGGGGTGGGGATGTGGGGATTTGTGGCTGCCCAGGTTTGGCAGAGCAGCTGCTTTGCTGTGGGAGCTGGGGGTGGTGCAGCCCCCAGAACGGTGCAGGGATGGGGCTCGTGGGGTGCAGGAGGAGGAGGAGCATCCTCTCCTTGCAGCATCGCAGCCCAGCCCCATGTGCTCCCTCCCACCCATGCCACGAGCTGTGCCGGTCTCAGCAGGGGCTCAGTGCTGCCTCATCCCTCCCTCACAGCATCGCCTCCCTCTGCACTGAGACCCTTCCCCTCCTGGCCGTCACCTTCATCACTGAGAACAGCCTGGTGGCCGCGGTGAGTCCGGGACGGGGCCGTGGGTGTGCACTGCACCGGGTGATGCTGAGCACAGCTGCCGGTTCCCCCTCCCCAGGGCCACGACTGCTACCCGATGCTGTTCACCTACGAGGAGGGCCAGGGCGTGCTGACCTTCGGGGGGAAGCTGGACGTCCCCAAGCAGAGCTCCCAGCGCGGCCTCACCGCCCGCGAGCGCTTCCAGAACCTGGACAAGAAGGCAAGCTCGGACACGGCCAACGCCACGCTGGACACCGTGCACAAGAACAGCATCAGGTGCTGATGGGACCTGGGGGTGAGGGGGGTCCTGGGGGATGGGGGGCTCCAGGCTGACCCCCCGCCCTGGTGTCTCTTTGTGCCCTGCAGCCAGATCTCCGTGCTGGTGGGGGGCAAAGCCAACTGCTCGCAGTTCTGCACCACGGGGATGGATGGTGGCATGAGCATCTGGGACGTCAAGGTGAGGCCCCTGTGTCCTCCCCTTGGGCTGGGGGCAGCGTCAATCCCTCATCAGCCACAGCTCTAATTGCAATCAGTGCCTCCTGCTGTGCTCATCCTGCCCCTGGGGTCCCGCAGCCCTGTCTGGGATCCCCATCATGGGGGGGGTGAAGCCATCCAGGCTGGGATCAAGCAGCCTCTCCTGGCATCAGCTCTGCCCATGGGGGTTTGGAAAATGAGCCTAAAAGAGACGAAACGGGGACGTCTGGCTCCCAGCACCAGGGGCAGCCCCCACCCATCCCCATTGCTCCGCTCCCCAAAGCGCAGCACGGCTGACCATGACCTCTCGCTGTGTTTCAGAGCCTGGAGTCAGCGCTGAAGGATCTCAAAATCAAATGAAGGAGGGTGCCAGGAGGTCCCCCCGCAGCCCCCCCAGCCCCACAGCTCCGCTCGCTGCAGCCCTGCGCTCCCCGGCTGCCAGCCAGCCCCGGCGCTGCTCTAACACAGATAAAGGGGTTCTGGTGCTTTTTTTTTTTTAATTATTTTTATTACCACCCTAACCGATGCTGGTCATACATCGCTTAAAGAAATCAAGAATAAAAAGTAGAGATTTTCCTGTGTAAATTCAATGGTTCCCCCCCTTTTTTTAAAGCTAGTTTAATGCAAACATGTAATCACAGCACGTCGTGGCTGCTGCACCGTCCCCATCACCTCCTGAGTCAGGGCTGTGGGGACAAGGGCAGTGCCACCTCCCTGCTGTGCTGCTGGTGTTAGAAGGGCAGTGCTGGGGAAAAGGGATGGGAGGGAATGGGGGTGGCAGGAGCGTGGGTTTCCCACGTTGCCCCGATCCCACATTGCTCCTCTTGGACACCACCCATGTCCCATCAGCACCATCAGTCCCAGCCCTGGAACCATGGGGTGCTGAACCAATGCAGCCCCTTTGGTCACAGCATCCCCAGCTCCTGAATTCTCCATCCCTCATTCAGGGTGGGGGCAAGCCCCCAGCTCCTGGGCACACTGGGAGGACAAAGCCCCTCTGCTGCCCCTGGGAGCACCAAGGGGATGGGATCCTTCAGCTCTCCTTGGATCTGAAGGTACCACAGGGTGCATTACATATTTCTGTGTTTCAAAGCAGGGTTTAATTGCATGTGGTAAACAAACGGGCACAGGCACACACCATGCACAGAGTGTGAAACAGATGAAGTGGTTGGTGAGAGCCTTGGGAAAGGCAGAACCAGCACCTGGGCAGGGCTGTGGGCAGGCAAAGTGCTCAGCTGCAGCTGGGGAGCGTGGTGTGCTGCTGTCAAACTGAGCATGGCTGCAAGGGAAACCTACACTGCAATCCAGTGGGAAAAGGCAGATGCAGTGGCTCCTCCTCCTGGGGTCAGACCTCACGGTGGCAGCTCAGGTTAATGCAGCTCCTGGCAGCTCCTCCAGCCCCCACGCTGACCGCAGCCTCAGGAAGGAGCCCTCACTGGCAGGGTTGGGATGGAGGCATTTGAGTTATTCCACGAGCCTGAGTTCTGCTCCATCCTCCCATTAGGGAGCTGCTGGGAGATTTTTCCACCTATTTCTGCATGTGACCCATCCCACTGCACCCGAACCAGCCCCTTCTCTCTCCCTGTCCATCTGTGCCTCCAGGCATGAGCTCCCTGCCTCCCACCACCTTGCTTACAGCCACCTCCCTTTGCTCCAAGGCCCACCCCAAATTTCTGTGCCAGCTCTGTGTCTCCACCCTATTTCTTTCTCCTTGGAGCTGACAGCAAGGGCAACTCCCTTGCTACTACTCACCTTGCACAGCTCCCTTGCTTGTCCCAAATCACACTGTGGGTTTATGCCTGTGCCTACCTTTATCCACACGTGGAGATGACCCAGGCTCCCTGCACCAAGACAGCAGATTCCTGGCAGGCAGGCACGGACAGCAGGGCTGCACACACAAATCACAGCATTTCTCATCCTGCATCTCTACAACCTCTGCCAGCAACTCCTAGAGAGCTCAGCGCTCCCATCCCAGCTCTGGGGATGAACCTCCTCGTTTTTGGGGAGGCTGGGAATTGCCGGTGTCCTGGCACAGGCCTGTAGCAGGGCTCCCTGGGGCACACGAGGTGAAAGCATCTCCTGCCTCATGGAGCAGCCCTGTGCTGTGACACAGGACAGCTGGCAGGATGGCAGCACGGGGACAGCCCTCTGACACACTGCCTGGGTTGAACAGCAGCCTGAAGGTAATTCTTTCCTCCTCCATGGTAATCAGATTGTGCAAGATGTCCATCAGAGAAGGGCAGGAAAAGCTTTTTGCCTTCAGGCTGCATCTGCTGAACCCTGAACCAAATTCAACATCACAAACAGCAGAGAGAAGCAGCAAAGCAGCAGACACAGAAGTCACCACAACACCACACTGCTACTGCACCCTGCGTTATAGCAGCACTCTGTACACTCACACACACAAGGACAAAGCAGTTCTGATAATTTACATTTTAATCAGCCAAATATACAGGTTGCGTTGTTTTTCCTTTTTTAACCTCATGAAGTTTTTTTTTTGTTTTTTTTTTTCCATCTGGGTCTGATACAATTAATAGTATTTTTTTTTTCCTTTAAACAGAGGATGATGTGGTTAAAAACTGGCACTATCCCTACTCAGGAGAAGAAAAAAAATAACAGAGGAGGGAAAAGGGGAGACTGGCTGCGAGAAAGGAGGGATGAAAACAGGAAGGAACAGCACACTCCAGATGTCCATGAAGTCAGGCTCCCAGATTACACTGCAACACCCAGCAGCAAAATTTTTGTCAGCCATTTGCCCAAAAGGATTCCACAGATACATCGTCCTTTGGGCTTTCATGAGCAAGTCAAAGTTCCCCATCCCAAATGTCCCACCCCACCATCTATTTGCTTGCAATCTAATATTTGAAGCATCTCCCCTCCCACACAGCTCCCTCCCCCCCTGCCCCCCCCCCCATGAGTTCTTAAACCTAAAAACAGCAAAAACATTCAGGTTTTCAAACTGTTTACAGAGAATTGCTGTTCAGCACAGTTTTGCACTGAAGATAGCAGCTGCCCCTAAACCCCAAATGGAAATTAGTGCCAGGATGAAGACAAACACATCGTCAGTGTCTCTTGGAGGTGAAGGTGACTTCGATGCTGCAGTACACCCTACGTGGCATCTATGGTATGCAACACGACAGAGCTCCTGGCAGGCACCAGGCACGGCTCCCTGGCGTTTCCTCCTCTTGCATGTCCTGTGCTTACTTGTTAAGGGATAGTGACTGCAGTCTTTTACCTGCCATAGCCGCTTCATCTTTCGCTGGAGGAGGAAAAGAACAGAGGTGTCATCGTTTCACAGCGCTCCTCGGGGAGTGGTGGCAGTCTACCAGCCCCAGAGACTGAAATCTTGCCAGCTACACACAGTGAGGTAACTGGGGAAAAGTTCTGACCCTCCCCACTAATCCCTGGCAGAGCCCCTCCAGGCTTAACAGGAGCAGCCCTCCCTGCACCTTATTTCCTTTGCCTCACTTCAGGCTTCTACAAATCACCCTGATTCTGATGCACAAACTTCCCTGTGGAAGCCACTAAGAAGCACAGCTTAGAGTTCTGGCTCGTGCCTATCAGAGCTGAAGATGAAATCCAGGCAGGAGAGGAGTGCTGCAGATTCCCTGTGCAGTTTGGGTCCCTGACATGCAATGCAGACAAATCACACCCAGCACAAGGAACTCGATAAATCCCCAAATATGAGCAAGCATTGCCAGGCAGGCTGAGCCTGCAGATACAGGTATCAGGAGCAACTCCCTTCTCTCCTTGCCTGTTTCCTTTAGAGACATCCCAGAGCTTTACAAGAATGAAATAGCTGAGCCTGGCTTTGCTGAGAAGAGCTGTAATGACGCCCAGCAGCACCATGCAGGAAGTGAGGGATTGCTGCCTGTGATATCAGAAATCACGCCCCAAGGCAGTACAGCCATTGCAAAAGAGAAGCAAGAGGATGTGATTAATAACTCTCTAACCTTTTCTTTCTTCTTCTTTCTTCCTGGCAGCTTCTTCCCTTTGCTTCCGAATGATGGCTAGTCGGGCGAGATCTGCCTTGGCTTGCTCTGTTTTACCAGCTAGGTGCATTTTCATGTATCTCTCTTTTGCCTTTTGTTTCTCTATTTCCTCTCTGTTTGAGTGAAACACACCAGTCGTCAGAACATCCAGTAAGCATGCAGGTACAGACAGACACTAGGGGAGGCTTTCTGACAGGGAAGGAAGGTGAGAACAGAGATGGATTGCCTACAGAGGCTGTGGGCTGACACACAGTGAGGTCAGAGGAATTAGCCCCAGCCTGCACAGCACTACAACATGTTTTTTCCCAGAAGCACACCTCAATGGTACTTCTGGTGAAGCAATCTGTCCCAAATAATCCATCTTAAACAATGTATTTCAAACAAGCAACCTTAAATCTTTCGCTCTGAAACTCCCCGTCGCTAAATGAAACTAGAAGATTAAACTTGGCTTATCACCTCATTCATCAGCTCGGACAAAAATTTCACTGTGACCCCAGGAATCTGGGAAATTGGTACCTGTCACGAGGGCACCTTCTGAAGCAAGATTAAAGCAGACCCAAGCGTGGCCTCAGGTTAATGGATTTTAGTCACATCAGATTTTTGGGGTAAAACTTCAGGAAAGAAACAGCCTACATCTGCTTCACAGCAACAAACTTCACTCAGCACAACTGGCTGAGCTGCCTGCCTTCAGGATGGGCACAGCCACAGAACACAACTTCCATAAAGTTCCTAAGGAAAGACATTGAATTGAAGCAAATCCTGCCTGATGGTTTGTTGCTGCTCAGTGCCAGCTTTAGAGGGCGACACAAAGGGCTTCCCTGACACACCACTGCACACACAGCAGGAAGAGACTCCTCTGCCTCCAGCTGCTGCTAGCAGCAAGGATGAAACTCCAGCAGGAAAAAAACTCACCGCTCTCGTCGGGAGAGCTCCTTGGGTCCATCCAGGTCCAGCTGAGTCACTTTTTTGGTTGTCTGAATTACACGATTGGGATTCTCTATGTCTATCAACCCTTCCACTCCTTTGCGCTTTTGCTGAGGTTCAAAAACAAGAGGAGGGTTAAGAAGCTCTGTCATGCCCAAAATCATCTTACATTGGAACTCATCAAATACACTGCAACATACCCCAGAAGTAGTATTCAAGGTGCTTTCACCACCAGACAGCAAAACCATTTATGAATCAAGATTTATACTATCAGACATCTTCAGTCTTTTCTGAAATATTTTTGCCTTTGCATTTCATTTACAACATACACAAATTATCACTCTGAGGACAAAATGCAGTCAGGTAAGGGTGGTTCTTCTAAAATAAAAATAGTCCTTCCATGAAAGATTCGCTACAGACAGCTCTCAAACAGAACTCCAAGTCAGGAGCATGCATCTGGCTCCCATCCCAAAATTCCAGGTGGTGTTAATGCATTAAGTGCCCCGAGAATTACAGTACCTGATAATCTTCATCATCTTCATCACTCTCATCTGAATCTAAAGACTTCTTGTCCTTTTTTGGGTCCCCTGTTGCTCCTTCGCCTCCCTCCTCTTGCTCCTCTTCTTCCTACAAAATCACAGGAAATGAGATAAAACACATGTCAATGAAAAACCCAAATCCTACAGTGTCACTTAAATGAGATCATTTTGGAGGGGTGGCACACAGCTTTGAGAACACTGGTGCTCCAGACATGGCCCTTATGACACCAAGGGTTCCCTCGCTCTTGCAGAACAAGAGCTCATTCTCAACACAGCACCACCTGCCCCAGCAGATCTCCTCTAAACAACTCTGCTGTTCCTTCTAGGTCACAGGCCAGGAAAATTATCGTAAAAGACAGAACAGGCACTTTGCTTTCCCCAAAGGAGGAATCTCCAGGATAATTTTGGCCAAGTTTCCCAGTGTGAACAGTATCTCAGGGACTGAAAGCTACAGGGATGCAGCATACAGATGGACTAGATAAAAATCCTAGAGAAGAGCAAATTGCCAACCATCAACTAGAAAAGTATTATCCAAAAAAACTGCAGCCTTTTCAGCACTGCTTTTACTAATCAGAGCCTAGGAATTAATTTATAAATCGTTAGAAGATAAGATTAGAAGAACCAACATGGGTGTGAATAGCTTTACCATTATCAAATCCACCTCAACAGAGCAATTGTCAAAGCACACAAACTATGGGCAGAAAGGGGAGTAATTCTGTAAAGTTTTTATAAGCTTCTCCCTCATGAAACTGGGCTAGATGTAATATTGTTATGTGGTAGGGGTGCTCACAAAAGAAAACAGAAAGAAATCCTTCTCAAAAAGTAGCCCTGCAAGGTTTGTTTGTTTGAAGACAGGCAGACATCTCATGTGAGGTCCTGCACGGGGTTTGTTCTGCGCTGTTTCCTGTTGGTATTTTTGTTAGTAACTTGGAAACAGAGAAGTTTGTGAACTTATAGTTTGTGAACAACATTGTACAAGAGTTGGAATCATTCCTGGAAAACAGAATCAGAACCGTAAGTGGTTTCAGTAACTGGAAAGATGGCATGAAACCAAGAAGGTGGAATCAGAAGCCAAACCAAGAGGAGCTATACTGTGGAAGAAGAAATCCAACACAAAGTTGGAATACTAAGTAGCAAGCCACAAAATCATCTGGAGTTACAGCTGGTCAAAATGTTCAAAAGGAGCCAACAATATGGCTCACAACTGCTTGAGAGAGTAATCTCTTTCTGGGATTTACTCATCAGTATTTCCTACATGGGGTATAATTATCCTGCTGCAGTCAGTTCTGTGAGGTTGCAGCTGGAACGGTGTCTTTGGGCTTAGGCAGCACTTTCAGAGAGTCACAGAGAAGCAGCAGGGAGAGTGCCATCGTGGCTGAGATAATTTGGCAACACAAGAGAGCAAGGACTGCAAAAAGCAGTTGTGCCTTTTATGACATCAGTTTGGGAGCTGAAGGGGAGGGAGGACCACGTTAATCACAATACTGTGCTGGGGCACAGAAATGCACAGAGAAGTACTCAAGCCAGAAAACTCCATTACCTCTCCCCACAAGTCAGAGCCAAACAAGAAAACCATGCATAGAGAAAGAAATCAAAGGGATGTAGGCAGTTAAGATTAGAAAAGGGCAAATACAATAACTTCAATCCATGAAAAGAAGGCAAGATGTCAGCCCCTTTTCTCAATAGCCAAGCTGCAGAACAAGAGCAAAAAAATTGAGCTCAAAATGGAGATGAACGATGACAACGATGAATTATGGGGGGAAAAGATGCCTAGAGCTGCTGTGTAATCATCTTCCCTATCCTTCAGCCTTCATATCCCTGATGAACGTGGCCTCACTTCTTGAGGAACTCAACTGGATCACACCCTGTGGTCTCCCCAGCCACATTATGATCCATACTGTGATCACTGACAGGATGACTGAAGCAGACATTTCTCATGAATTGCAAATTCAGCATGTTGTGCAGGCCAGGACATACAACAGTAAGCATATAACCAAGGCAAACACATACCCTTGCCTTTTGTTTTTCTGCTTGGAGCTGTGCATCAATCTCTTCAGGACTTGTGTACTGTCTTGCTCGGCCTTTGTGGCCTCCTTTTCTACCTGGACAAGCAAAAAAAATAATTCAAAAAAATGGGTTAGTGATAAGCTTTCAGAATGATTGTCTCCTCCTTCAGCACACATTCTAGGATTTGGTGCACTAAGACAAGCCAAAACAGCTGCTCTGATAGAATCCAAAGAAACAAACAAACAAAGACACATGGAACTCTCCAGACTCAGTGAAATAACTCCAGGAATTTGGAGCATGTTACACAGAGAGCTGCAGCGAGCCAGGAAGGGCTGCCCAAAGGGCCATCCCCAAACTGCCACGGAGCTGACACCAAATATCAGGCACCAGGCTCCCAAGCACCCTCTCAGCTCTCGGTGACTCCGCACTTCTTTCCCTGCCCATGGCTACGCTGTGGCCTCTCTGATTCACTCCCCAGGCTGGTGAGTGATCCTCACCCCAGCGCTGCTCCCTGCATTTCCCACCCAGCAGGGATCAGGGCGTGCTCCCGCGGCAGCAGCGGTTACAGCCAGCTACCCCAGCCAGGCTTGCTTCCTCAGCCCCTCCCCTGCACTGAGACTGTGCCAAGAGAACAGAGGAAGCCAATTGGACAAAACTTTTGGGAATTGTAACGAGAGCCGAGGAACTAGTAAAAGGAGCCTCCATGTTTCACTGCTTTATAAGGAAAAATGAAAACAAACTCTAGAAACCAGGAAGAAGGGAGAGCCAGCTTAACTGGCCCAACTGCCCAGCTAAGCTCTGCTCTCAAGACCTAAATTCTGCTGATGCACGTGGCATTGCTGAAGCCTTTATGCTTCCTGCCAGTGGCTGCTCTGTTTAGGTTACAGCTCAAAGACCTGCCAGCAAAAAGCAGCCAGAGAGCTCGAGGCACAACAACGGCTGCACGGGACCGGCAGAGACCAAACAGCTCGCAGGAGGGAGCTCTGCCACTGCAGGCACCTCTGTCTGCCAAGCAGCAGCAGAGCCACGTGCTCCTTCTCCCTCCCCACGTCACCTGCTGAAGAAAATGAAACCTCATGGAGGCACGGAGCTGGGAGAGGGATGCACAGGAGAGATCCTGTGCCATGGTCACACCGTGGTTGTTGGACTCAGGACAGGGAGCATCAGGGCAGGCTGCCTTTGCAGGCTTCAGAAATTCAACGTTTTCTGACCAGTTTTGGCTCAGCAGAGGCAAGCTCCCATCCATTCAGCTTGGTAAAAGCTGAGCTGTGGAACACATTCTCTCAAAACTCTCCTAGGAAGCCTGACAGATATCTCTGAGGTGTTTTTCTTGTATGAAAGGCAGAGAGCAGAGTTCTCTACAGTCAGTTTTGGAAGCTCATGGGGGCTCAAACCATAAGTGCAAGCAGAGCTTTGCTGCAGCCCAAGACCTCAGTTTTCTGCTTGCCTGCTCCCAAGCCCCCCATGTGGCACTGGAACAAGAGCTGGAGGCCAGGAGCTGTGACAGCCCTGCCTGGCAAACGACATCACCCTGAAAGGAACATCAGTGAGGTACCCAACACACCATGGAGCACCAAGAAAACATAAAGAAACCGAAGCAGTGCTGTGCTACAAGCTTAACATAACCCAGGCAGCCTTCCTGCTTAGCACAAAGGTGTTACACCGGGCTCAGAACTGAGGAGCACTGAAGTTTTACTCCTGCTAATATCTATGCAATGGGGAAAAGCAGCTCCAGAGAAATTATTTTCAAATAAATGCTTGAAAAGCTGAAGAGCAACTCGAGCTCTGAGCTGCCCTCAGGCAGCACACAGTGGGGGAAGAGCCTCAGCTTCCCATCTGTGAAACAGGGATGAAGACCCTCATCCTCCTCTGCAAAGCACTGTTTGGATGCAACACCCTGTAGATCTCAGCTGCTGTGAAAAGTAGTGGTGCCAGGGGGACGTGCTTCCTCAGGAACGCCTTCAAACAGCAGAAGGAAAGATTTTAATTGAAGAGAATGGGAGAACAGAGAGGGAACTGTGTTCTTTCTGAAGCAAAAAATGACCAAAATGATCAGAAAGAATCCTGTAACAAAGCACAAGACCAGCTGGTTAACTCCCCCATTTTATATTGAACTGTATATTAAAAGTCCACTCCTCTGCTGAGGATAATAACTCCTTCCAGATTTTTGGGTGGGAAGAAGTACAGATCCCTCTTTTCCTGAGGAATGAATGGCTTGAAAGGATCACTCAGAACAGTGCAACGAAATACAGAGCAGAGAGATGCAGTTACATGGCAAACAAGATGACCTCTGAGGCCCCTTCCAACCTAAACCACTCTGTGATTTAGACACAGCAACCTGGGTGGGAGCCCAGCACAGCCACCTGCCTTCAGAGAAACACAAGAAAGCTTCAGAGCTATCTACAAACACCGTGAAAATGAGTGAAATGAGTAAAAAAGCTTAAAGGAAATCAGCTGGGAAGGTGTTTTCATGAACATAAAGCTTGGGGAATGCTCATGAAGTTAAAGGGTGAGGGCTGCAGAGAGGTGAGGAGGAATGGAGCAGGCTCGGGGACGTGCCCGGGCTGGCAGCAGGGCTCGCACGGAGCCCAGGACGCAGAGCGGGCACCCGGAGAAGGTTCTGGGAGGATCCAGCTCGGAGCCGACGGTGCCGTTCCCGCAGCGCTTCCCCCGAAGCACAGCAGCGCTCGGCACCGCAGGGAAGGGCCGGGGAGGGGCGGCCCCCAGGGCCCGCGCTGGAGGGGGAGGGGGAGAGGGAATGGGGCTGCACCCCCCGAACCCCTCAGCCGAGGTGGGGGGGATGGGGCCC
>WBMW01004456.1:630449-652527 GCA_013396635.1 Penelope pileata | reverse complement strand
CGCGGGACCGCCCTCTCACGGCCACCGTAGCGCCACAGCGCCTGCGCGACAGGAAGGGGCGGGGCCAACGCGCCACGCCGTTGTCTGATTGGTGGAGAGCTCCGCGGGCGCGCTGCCTGCCGGGAGCCCGGAACCGGAGGTGGACTCCCGGCATCCTCCGGGCAGGCGGGCGGCGCGGCGCCGAGCGCGCGGCCGCCTCCACTCCCGAGGCGCTGCCGAAGCGGAGCNTCAGTCAGGGGCAGAGGGGGCTCAGGGGAGGCCTTGCAGCTTCCTGCAGCTACCTGAAGGGAGGGGGTAGCTGGGGGGGTCGGCCTCTGCCCCCAGGTAACAGTGACAGGACAGGAAAAGTCTCTTCTCCCAAAGAGTGGTGATGCACAGACTGTCCAGGGAGTGAGGTNTGCGCTGGTGTTGGCTGTGCCTCCTGGCGGGGGTGTGGCGGTGGCAGGGAGCCGGCCTCTGTAGGGTGTTGGTGGTCAGGGTGCCCTCATGCTTCAGTCAGGGGCAGAGGGGGCTCAGGGGAGGCCTTGCAGCTTCCTGCAGCTACCTGAAGGGAGGGGGTAGCTGGGGGGGTCGGCCTCTGCCCCCAGGTAACAGTGACAGGACAGGAAAAGTCTCTTCTCCCAAAGAGTGGTGATGCACAGACTGTCCAGGGAGTGAGGTGTCCCCATCCCTGGAGGCGTTCAGGAGCCGTGGAGATGTGGCACTTGGGGACATGGTTTGGTGGCAGCAGTGGGGATGGGCTGGGGTTGGACTTGGGGGTCTGAGAGGTCTTTTCCAACCTCACTGGTTCTGTGCCCTGACACAGGCAGTCCGGGGAGACTCTTGAGTTAGGTGATGTCTTCTGTCAGTGCTGCTGAGCTCGTGTTGTAGTTTCCCTGAGTGCTGTGGTTCCTCTCGCTCAGCATCAGCGAGAGATATCTTGGTAATGATTGTTTCAGGCTGTTCTGGTGGAGAAAGTACAAGGCTGGGGTTGCCAGGGCTCTAAGCACAAGTGTCACTGCAGCAATTGGCTTAACAGCAGAGGAAGCCCAGCCAGCAAAAGTCTAAACAGGTCTCTGAAAGTCTGAACAGGTGCCACCAAACTTCTGCAAATTCCCCTGCTGTGTATTTACTGAGTAAATAGTGCGTACCTGTACAAGGAATTCATGCAGGGAAGTAAATTCCCCGAACCAAAACGCTGCTCTTCTTTTGAGTTTGAGGACCAGATCGTTTCCTGGGGAAGGCAATATTTTGAAAGCTGCTGTGAAAGTTTGTTAACAACAGTTGTGTTTCTTTGTTCTCTCCACAGAATCAGGTGCAGCTGTCTGTGAATTTTTTTTAAAAGCGGCGTGTGGAAAAGGCAAGTACTGCACCCAGTACAGTTGAACTGATGTAGTGGGGAGGACGACTGGATTTGCTGGCACTGTCTGCAGTGCTCGTGGGCTTTGTTAAGATGAGAGCTGAGAGACAGGGTAAAAATGAAGGATGTTGGATTAACTCCAACTTGCCACTAGCAGACCGTGCTGCGGGTGTGCCTGTTATAGGTTCTGTGGTTTGTGGTTGCTGGGATTAAGAGCTGGAGACTGCAGTGCTCAGCTCATCAAGGGTAAAACAGGACTTGGCTGTTGTCTCTGTTTTGTCATTGCCGTTAAACACTAAAATCAAGAAAAAGTGAATTCTTCTGAACCTTCTTTTGCAGAGGCAAGTGAAGCGTTGCTGTTACCATGTGCCTGCTTGTGCTGCAGATTTTAATTGTTCCTCTTTTTTCATTTTCCTTGCCCCATCTTTCTGCAGGAGGCATGTGCCCATTCAGACACATCAGCGGGGAAAAGACTGTTGTTTGCAAACACTGGCTACGAGGACTGTGCAAAAAGGGAGACCAGTGCGAGTTTCTGCACGAGTATGACATGACCAAGATGCCTGAGTGTTACTTCTACTCCAAATTTGGTAAGAGGCATTGTAGCTCCTACTTAGCATTCCTTGCAAGCGTGGGAGTCTGGTGAAGAGGATCCTGGAACATCCCTCTCATTCTGTCTCCAGAACATTTCAGTTCTTCTGTGTCTGCTGACACTGTTCAGTTTTAGTTTTTCAGATCTGCTTAGCTCTTTTTATTCCCCTAAATCCGCCATGTGTTGTAGATGGCTTCTCTTTCAAGAGCTTGTCACTTGGGGAAGAGGGGGGAAGCTCAAATTGTTACCGGGTTTTGTACTTTATGTTCTCTTTTGGGTAAGAGTTGAGTAGGCTGAGCAGGTGATCTTTGCATGACTCTTGTTTTGGGGAGTTGATGAGCAGCAGAGGGCATGGGGGTGCAAAACTTTTATGCACTTGCTTTCCAGCTCTGGAGATCTGGACATAATGAGGCAACTTGCTGTCAGAAACTTACAGTCTTGTAGGTTTCCTTGGATTGAGGTTAGTGCGCAATTTGTAGTTTCTCCACACTTTTGGTGCACTAAATGTTTGGTTTTTGTTATCATGACTGCTCTTTTGAATTCAGTTTCTGCATTGCTTTTAAAAGCACGCATAAATAATCCAGTCTGGTAGAACTGCACTCACCAGGGGTGAGTGCTTGGTGGTCATCTTCTAGGTTAAGTCAGGCAGTAAGACTGTTGTGCCTGAACTTATGAATGCTGGTAACAGCTTTGTGGGAGCTACACGATCCAGGTAATGTTTTAGGAGTGATTTGATCTTGAACCTGCACAATTGACTAAGAAGTGTGTTTGCCTTTGGTACAGGGGAATGCAGTAACAAAGAATGTCCGTTCTTGCACATTGACCCGGAATCTAAGATCAAAGACTGTCCCTGGTATGACCGAGGCTTCTGTAAACATGGTATGTGTGTTGCACAGTTGCTGCTTCTGTGGCTATAAATCAAGGGTAGGGTGTTGCTATTCTTTCTTTGCATGATCTGCTTGTATGCCTGCTGCTGCTGAGTGCTGGGGTGCATGTATATGGCACGTAAACCATTGAGCTTTGTGTTGCAGGTCCACTCTGCAGACACCGGCACACTCGAAGAGTCATTTGTGTGAATTACCTAGTAGGATTCTGTCCTGAAGGGCCTACCTGTAAATTCATGCAGTGAGTATGTTGCCAGGCTTGTCCTTTAATCTTCTCTCTGTAACCTGATATATGTCAAATGAGGGTGCTCCAGTGGTTCTGGAAAGTTAACCAACATTTTGTTTTCATGCTGTGTACTTTCACATTGAGGACAAGGCACAGGGCCTCCTCAGGGAGTTACTAGGAAGGCACTGGAGTGGTGCTCAGATGCCAAGGTGGGATTGCATGGGTTTAGGTTTGTGTTCCAGAACACCACAGCTAGGGGGAGACTTTGCATACTGGCTTATCGTTTTAGTACGCATAAATACTGAGCATCAGAATGAGAACTGAGGAGGGGAGGTCTGTTTTCCATGGACATAACTTAATTAGCTGAATGCATGTTTTGTTGTTTGGAGTTCTTTGAGCTGATGCTGAAATGTTGGCATGTGATTTGAAAATCTATTTCTTTGTGTTTCTGCCTAAACCAGTCCTCGGTTTGAACTGCCTATGGGAACCACAGAGCAACCACCACTGCCTCAGCCAACACAAACACAGCAAAAGGTACACACTTCCCCTGCATCCTGTACACACCCACCCTCAAAGCATTTTCCACAGTGCTTTAAAAAGGGCTTTACAGGCATGAAAGGCTTGTGGTTGCTCCAACTTCACATGAAGATCTAGCCACAGAATGCTCCCGCATGTGTGCACATCATATGTGGTTGTGCAACAATCTGCCAGTTTTTGCAATCCACATGACATCTCAGTGATGGCAATGATATTTTAGCAGCCTAAACCAACTCTCTAAATCTGCTTTTCAGAGAAAAGCTGGGTTTTGTAATTCTCGGTTTTTGGTTTCTTCTCTCTGGAGTTCCAGCTGGCAGATCACCCACACATAGATTTGGAGGAAAATTGATCATTCAATATGCGGAGTGTTCTTTTCTCTTGTTAACAAAATAGCAACCATAAAGGCCATTATCCTTAATGCACTTAATGAGTCAGAACTCTTCTCCTAACCAACAGAGAACGCCCCAAGTCATTGGAGTCATGCAGTCTCAAAATAACAACACTGGGAACAGAGGACCCCGGCCATTAGAGCAGGTCACCTGTTACAAGGTAATTCAGAAGGGAGGGACAAGGAGGGAAAGCAGGGGTACTACATTTAAGTAGTAAGAGCACGTTGCCTGTTCTACCTCATGCTGCTTTGCTCCTGGTTGCTTGTCTCAGTAGCAGTTACTGTGGTTGGACAGGGAAATTAAGAAGCTGAATCCATTTCACTGAAAACCTTTTAGTACCTGCTTATTCATTTCCAAAACAAAGTTTTAGTAAATGGTCACGTAAACCCACTCCAGTGAGGGCACCTTGTGATTGTGACAATCTCAGAGACACAAGCTCCTGTAACTGGCACTAGCCAAATGTTACAGCAAATGAGGGAGAACAGAAAAATCTTCATTTTGCCTTTCCCATTTTTGACAACTATGGCTTTTAGAAGCCATGTCTCTGCCCAAGGCTACTTCCTCTCCAGTATAAATGAGCACTGTAGAGCAAGAATTTAAGGAAATAAGTCAATTACATCTGGAGAATGCTGTAATATCAAATACTGATGTTTCTCCCTGGGTTTGAAAAGCCCTAAGGTGCAAAGTCACAAACATCTTGTTTAGACGCGCTTTTCTCTGTCTAATTCAGGACAGCTAATCAGCAGAGCCCTCAGTATATCTCTCTATTGCAGTACATATCAAATGGAATAGTCTTGGAAGCCTGAAACACTGAAATTCACCTTGTGTGTTACAGCTCCTTGCAATAGTGCCCTAAGATCTGTCTTGTCATGTGTCACAAAGTGGCACTGGGTTGATCCCAGCACAGAAGGAGCTTTTGCTCCAAGGAGTGGAAATAGCCATGGCTCTTGTGACACCAAGTTTCACTTCAGTGACTAAATGCTGCCATCTTCCATGCATGGAAAACTTCTGGAATTGAACAGTTGCTGGTTACGTTATTAAAGGCAGTGAAAGGAAAAATCTGTAGCCCTAGTAACTTCTCTTTTTCTTTTTTTTTAGTGTGGCGAAAAAGGTCATTATGCCAACAGATGCACCAAAGGACATCTGGCCTTTCTCAGTGGACAGTGAAAGAGCAGAAAGAAGAGTGCAAGGGAGCTATTAACACTGAGAAAAGGTTTCTGCCTTGCACTATTTCTTGAACTATTAATCAGGTTGTTTTTTTTAAATGCCATTATTGAAAGAACTGGTCAGAGGCTGGCTGCTGCTAAGCAACATTTTTGTAATTGTCCACAACTTTTTTTATGTTTTAACCTTTTTAAAATAGATTTTGGCCTCCGTCTACTTTCATTGAGCCCTGCTGAAAAGTAGATCCAAAAGCAAATAGATATGCAAACCCCTCACCGGTGCAGCGTTCTACCTAAATGCATCTTTACTCCAGTGTTTCTTTAAAGTGTTTTCCTTCTGCCACTTCTCCTCAGAGAACCTGCAGCATTTCAGCACTCCCTGTGGAAGCAGAAAGACTGACTGGGAAAATTAATACTTGAAATGCCTTCCCTTCAGTGAGGAATTCTGCTGTCCTGCTCTTAAAAAGTCAAGTTGTGTTCCTAGATCCAGACTCTTGTAGTCAGTAAGCTTGTCCTGGTGATTAACTTAATGCCTCATGTACACCAGGCTGTAAAACTCTTGTCCACTTGCTTTGTTTCTGTTTCTTGCAGTACTGAAGGTTAGAAATTAATCTTCTGAGTGAGAACCGACTGGGGGGAGAACGAATTGGCATCTCTGTAGATGACAAAACAATGAAAAGCAATGATTTTAGGAAATTCACATCTGTGCTCATTTTCCATTTGCAAAAAGCACGTAGGGAAATGAACACAGCTTAAAATGTAGGAATAAAAGTCTTGTCTCAGCACCCCTGTGATTCAGCTCACACTGAGCAGGTATTTGCGTAGCCTAGAGAAGACCGAGAAGTGGAGCTGTGTGTTTTTATGGAACACTGCTTTTAAAAGTGGTAGAACATTCTTCTGAGAGCGTACTTCTGCAAGCCAAAACCCATTCATTTTGTGAGAAGACTATTTCAAAAGGGCCAATGATAAAATGTGAATTAAAAAAAAAAAAAAATTTGCACCTACAATGTGAGCCTTATTGATTATAATCCCTCTCATTTGCTGACTGCCTTTATACATTGTTTTTATTGAAATGTACTGATGGAAAAAGCTGTCTGTGATTTTTTTTTCTTAATTTTTTTTTAAAGCAGGGTAATGTGGTTAGATTAAGAAAAGTTGGTTTGAATGACAGCCATTGTTTAATTGTGGGTATTCAGTCAGTCAAAATAGAAGTTTCAAGATGAAGTGACTTTAGTATGGCAAACTGTCAAGAGTTCTCACAACATGTTGTGCCCCTAGGTGCTGAGTAGTAGCCAAACTGAGATGTTACCTGCATGTAACCAGGTGCATGGAAAGGGGACAAACCCTTATGTCTGGTTACCTTTCCCATCTAGTTCAGGGAAGTTTCAAGTCTTCACCCTGTGAAAAGATGTTTTCTGAAACTGAAAAGCCTTCCTGTTACTGATAAAGCTCAAGAGATTCTTTGTTAACAAGTGGTTTTCATTCTTGCTCCCATTAGAAGAAGCTTACTGCAGAGGATCCCTGCACACCCAGGTGCAGTGACAAGCTTCAGCAGGTAGCACTACAACAACAGCATGCACTTGCTTAGTGGAAAGCTCACAGAAGCTAACCAGCTGGGGCCAAATCCTCAGCTGCTCCTTTGAACGGTGTTTGTGTGTGCACACCCCACTGCATTTAAGTCAATAAGCAAAATTTTCATTTTCTTCATGGAGTTTCATTATATTGAAGTTCACTTAGGCTTATACCCATTCAGAATAGCCTTCCAGCTTCTCTTAGCAGTGAAAGTAGCTAGTTTTGATAGAAACAATTTAACAGAGATAACAAACCTAAACCATTGAGAATGGAAAACTGCCCAAATGTCTATGGGCCCCAGGTGACAGCCAGACTGAGAATCAGAAATACACAGCCACACCACCAGGCCTCTAAAAAGCTCAGATACTCTTCTTTCAAATCAAAATATTTAGTCACATCCAGGCCAACAGAAGTAAAAAGGATGGATTGTTCCTTATCTAACAGTTAAATATGAATCAGTTGTAATAATTTCCCCAGGTCATAATGCAGCCTAGGTAGCAGAAGCTTTTCCAGCTGTCTCTGAATTTATATTTGCAGGGTGTAAAGCTGAGAAGACAAACTCATCCATGCAGTAAAATTAACAAGCCATTTATGAGAGTCTCAGTTCAGTAAGTGTAAAGTGTATGCGCTTTATTGTTGGTCATAATGGAGATTTTATCATGAACAACACTACTGATGCCTTCTGTCAGGATAAATGCTCCAGTAGCCACGAGCTGCACCTTCACTTCCTGAATTTCATGCTTCAGTGATACTTCCTGTGACGGTCATGCTCTGTATCAAAGTAAAACAAGTTAACAAGAAGACACGAGAAAAAAAAACAAACAACTGATGTTACAGAAAAAAAGAAGCGCTCTACAAGAAATTGAAGTGTGTAGTTTCTAAGCACCATCAGGTCAGAGAGGCAACAAGAGCTACACTTTCTCCATCACCAAGAAAACAGAGGCTATGTGATAATTTATTACAAGTATTCAGGTTCTCAACAGCTAAAGAAGTTGCTTGCCCAGACAGTCTCAGATTGAAGTGGCAATGGTTAGAAATTCAGTCTTTGACTTAATATCTAAAAGCAGTTACAGGTTTATTGCTCTTCTTGCCCCGAGCCATCTTCCAAGCTGCACTGTGCACATTCAGCCACGCTGCTTTTACTTACTGATGTGACTGTAGCTCCAGATGTAGCTGATGACAATGTACCCAGCGAGCACCATGCTGATGCCACCAAGGCCCCCTTTCTTCACATTGATGTATTTATTGAAATACCTGTCATAACCTGGGGAGGAGAAAAGCTGTTTGCACAGCAGCCAGATGAGGGCCATCTTTCTGTGTTGGAAAGAAAGATGTTGGTTGCACAGGACTTCAGGAAAATGTTTCTGGTGAAACGTCCAAGGGCCTCAGAGTCAACTCTGAGAGAAAGGAACTCGGTGTCAGTTTAGCAGCAGTGCTAAGCCTAAGAAAGAAAAATACCACTTTTCCCTAAACGCTACAGGGACTTTAATAAGCTCAAGGTGTTTTAGAATTACCCAATTCTTTAATACTAACACATACACGGCACAGAGACACATGCATTTGATATTTTTAAGCCTATGTGAATGGCACAGCTGTATGTGCAGCACAGGGCACTGCTCAAAACTTGTGCTAAGTGACCTGTGAGAGCTGTGTCCTTTTTGTCATCAGAGATCAGCTGCATTTTCTATTTACTTGCTATGTTGGGAAACTTCAGCCAATAGGTCCAGAATTCCTGGACAAGGTCACAGATTTCTTTTCCATACAAGAAAACGGGAAACGAAGCTCTGGGACATAAAGCCCATAGGAGAAACAAGAAGGGCAGGCAGGGCAGTACTGTGGGAAAGCAAAAACTGCCTTTTGCTGGGCAGGATCCTGCACACTCCCCCCTCCAGCAGACGCTGAGCACCCACCTGTCCCCTCCCCCACCCCGAGTCTCTGCCCCCCGCAGCCCCTCACCTCCGCGCAGGGCCCTCACGATGCCGCCGGGGGTGAAGTCCCTCATGGCCAACCAGCTAGGCAGCTGGCCCAGCTTCACGTCCATCAGCTTCATGTCCTTCAGGGGGACTGCGGGACAGAGAGATAGAGCGCGGTCAGCGCGCAGGAGGGCGGCGGGGGCCGCGGTCACCTTGGCGGCCCGCAGCACTCACCCGGCGCCTGCGCCATCTTGCTGCTGCCGCTCGGCGCCGCCGCGGGGTGTGCCGGGAAGGGGCGGCGCGCTGAGGCTCACGGGAGGAAGGGCAGGCGGGAAGGGGCTGGGTGCCGCCATGTTGGGTGGGGCTGTGCCTCCCGGCCTCCCTCAGGAGGGGCTGAGGAGGGGGCGGCCCTGGAGTGGCCGTCGCGATCCCATCGTCTCACGGCGGGGTGTGGTCCCCAGCGGGGGCTGTGTAATGAGTTAAGGAGGGCAAGCAGTAAACCCGCCGCAGTAGTGCGGTGGCGGAGTTCACGTACGAGGATGTGCAGATCAAGAATTATCATGGAACCACGGAATGGTGGGGTTGGAAGGGGCCTTACAGCCCCCCCACCCCTGCCGTGAGCTGGGTGACCCCAGCTCAGGCTGCCCAGGGCCCACCCATGGCCGTGGGCACCTCCAAGGATGGGCACCCACAGTTCCAGGGCCTCACGCCCACCCTCTCATCCACCAGGACCCCCACGTCCTCCTCCGCAGTTCTGCCCTCATGGAGCCCTCGCCCCATGGCACCGCCGGGCTCGGGGACGGGGCCCCGGCAGGTGTCACCGGCACGCAGCCGAGCTGCTGGGGGAGCCCGGAGCTCGCCCGACCTCTAGAGGATTCCCACCGAATCGTTCAGCTCCGGAGCAGCGTCGGGTTTTGCTGTTTGCTGCGATTAATTTGAACAGCAAAGTGATACAGCAGTAAATAGGGAGCAGCCGTCCTGGCAGCAGCACCCCAGGGTCCTCAGGATTGAACCCGCACCCCACGGGCACCGCTGCAATGGATTGGGGGTGATGGACACTGAAGAGCACAGCTCCTACTGGAACACCAAACTGCTAATTTCTGCACCTTTTACTTTGCTTAGGTTACAATTCTTACTCCAAATAATTTCCTCTGGTTGTGGCAGGGTTCTTGCTTCAATCTGTAGGCTCAATCTAGGAAAAAATGTAGGAATGCTCTATCTGTAGGGTCTGTGTTACCTGGTGTTAAAGCAGTGGAGCATGGGACCTCTGCTGTTCCGAGATGCTGCTGTGTGATGTTGGCTCCAAGGCTGGCCTCGGTGTCCAGCTTGCATCTGAATCCTTTATCCATCTGAAATCCGTTTATTTACCTTGAACGGTGCCCTCCTGTAGCATAAAAATAAAAGCAGAAGGAGTAGATTGCTGCCTGCTTTTTTCTTTTACTCATTAACAGTAGAACTAGGAAAGTACAGCGTGCCTGATCACTTGAAGAAAGGGTTCTGAATTTAGTCGCTGTTAAATGAGTTAAAAATCCCTTTATTAAATTATCCTTTATTATTGCACTTTGCTGGTAACTGTCCTTCTATTGCAGAAGTGTCCCCTCGTGAACTGCGAGGTGGCCTTTTTGCAGCACTTGCATAAAGACTCTTCAAGACTTGCTTCCCTCATTCTTGCAAGGCAACCTATTGTTTTAAATAGGATTACTCATGCAAGGCAGATTAATTCACCCCCAGCAAAAAGGCTGGTGGCAGGTGCCTCGTTTTAACGAGTTCCCTGCGGAGTGGAAGAGCACACAGAGTTGCTCAAACTGCTTACAGCAAGGCCTGGGGAAGTTTGATTTGTTACAATAGGAATGGAAGTCCATAAAATGGATACATCTCCGAAGCAATTAGGGACAGCAGTGTCCTAAACCTTGGCCTGAACCGCCTGCTCTGGTAGACTGAGAAGTGCTGCTGTCTTTGTGCCATCTGAACCGAGCAGGAAGAGTTAAATGGTACAGATGTGTGGGAGGCTTCGCAGCACATTTCCTCCCTTTGACCTGTGCTGCTGGCCAAGGTTCAAGGCCTTTCTGGTTGATCCAGATTGGAGGAGGAGGAGGAGTGATGAAGAAAGGTATTTCTGTTGTACTTCTGTGTACTTAGAAGAATGTTCACAGCCCTCCTTTCCTGAGCACAGAAGAAATCACACAGCTGAGAGCCAGCTTCCTTGCTTCCAGCTCCACACCTGTTCCCGGCAGCACTGTGACCCCAAACCTCTCTGTTTCTTGTATTCAGTCCAGGGTTTGTATCAGTGATTGTTCAGGCTGTTGGAAGCTTCCGTTCCCTGCCTGTTTCAATGTGCTTTCTGTCTGCTCCTGCACCTGAGCCACGTTGTCCATCCACACAAAACCTTTCCTTTTAATATCCTACCCAAGACCGTCCCCTCTGAGCCTTCAGGTACAGGAGCCAACTTGCATTGTGGGTAGAAACATAGACTTAATGTCTCCTTCAGCTACCCTAAATAAAGGAATGCAGTTAAATCTACCAGTTTCAAGAAGATTTAACCCAACCTATAAAAATAAAAGCCTAATGGATTGTTGCCCTGAGGTTTTCATCTTGCCGAAGTTCCCTCCAGAAAGCGCTGTGAAGTTTATGAGTAATGGCATGGAAATAATAGGGAGTACATCACTCAAAAAACCTGGAGTATTTTGCAAAGGACGTCAGTAAATATGAAAGATGGTTCCCTTTTCCTGTAGCAACCGTAACACATAATACTGCAGCTTTCACTCCAAAGATTCATTTGTGGATTGAAAAGTTAAGTAACACTCTTCATTAAAGTTGCTGAAAAGGAGAAGCAAAAAGCATAACACAGCCTCCCTCAGACTGTAGCATCTCAGAGGCTGGGATCAGATTTTCATCCCTTGTGCCACCCTTTGAAAATTCAGGGTCTCACTGGGACTGGTGGTCAGCGGTGCTGTAGCAAGGTACAGACACAGGATCTATAGTTGTACAAAGCTGCACAGAGTGGCCTTCAGGAAGGTCAGGAGACAAGGATTTACCTACCTGATCCTGTGCCCACTCAGACTGATGACAAAGCACCCCGTGCTTTTAATAAAGGATCAAACCTACACAAGTGGACAGATAAAGTTCTGAAACATGCGGTTTGGCACAGCACGCTTCTTGGCTCCTAAACGTTTTCAATCCGATGCCTTCCCACTGTCACAGGTCAAGTGGCTGCAGCCATGAAGGACAAAAAGAAATCATGGAATACGAGCGCTTCCAGAAGCTCAGTGGAGAGTCTCATGTTTTATCAACTGGTAATTTGGGGAAAAGGCACAGGCATCCCAGGTAGCTTGATGCGATCTGTTATTTTCAAGTTGTATGAGCAGTCTGATGTGGCGAGGGCAGTGCAGCTGCTCTGGATAGGTCTCAACCTCATTCATCTGGAAACACGCTTGCGGTGGAAAGCAGGCTGCTGAGTTGAACAGGGTGAGAAATGGGTGTGGAGTTTGGAATCTCTTCCATGGCCAGACTTCCTCAGGAAAATGAATTCCCTTGCACAGATAATAATACCTAGGGATTGACCCAGCGAAAGCAGTTGAAAGAATTAACATATGATTGTAAGCGGATTGCTTGCTCTGTGTTATTACAGAGCCATTTTCCATAGTCAACCTCAAAACACTTTACGCAGGAGATTGCTTACCAATAATTAATAGTTTAGCACATATAGAGTTTTTTTCTCCTTCACAGCCCTTAAGCATCAAGGCATCTTCATGCTTCTCTGATAAGAGGTGTAATTTAACGTTATGGTTACCTTTTCCAGTGGGGAAATTTAAGCCCTGTGTTTAGGACTGCGGAGGGGGAGTTCCTCCTCCCTCCCCTGGTCCCTCCTTGCTGGCCTTTGCTTGTATGCAGTGTCAGTTGCAAAAGTACTTTATTTTGTAGGTCTTTGATCAGCCTGCTGGTTAGCTAAATATATACCTGTGGGGAGATAATTACATGCTATCAGTAGTAAAGTATAGTAAAATAATTTGCGGTAATTAAAACACTTGCAAAACCAAAGCAGGAATTTTCAGTAAGGTGAATCTCCCGCAGCGACAGCTGTATCTGAGACCGCCTGCTTCCCATAGACAAACATGAAAATAAACCCAAGGAGCAGTAAAAATCAGTTTCTCCATGCTAAAAAGAGGAAAGGCATGTACCCACTGGGAAAACCTTTGGGTATTAATCCCAAAGGACAGGGCTGAATACATCTTCCATCTGTGCAGGCAGGCCTGCATTCCTGAGCATGGGGAAGACTGGTGTGATGAATCCCAACTTACCAATGTGCCTGGTTTTAGCTATGTGGAGCAGCCCAGTGGGAGGGTTGTAAAAATGGGCCCTGTATTACCTGGGGAGAATTTGAAGACCAATTAAATAATGTGACAGAGGCTTAACAAATCACCTTGTTACCATCTTTGAATCCAGTGTCAGTTCTTCCAGCACAGTCTTTGTAATTTTCCTTTCTTTCTTCCTTTCCCACCTTAATGTCTGATGAAAATCCTAAGCGCTTGCAAAGCCTTGCATGGAAATTGTCTGTCTGGCCTTCCCAGCTGAAGCAGTCAATGGCTATTGACTTTTTCCTTTGACATTTTATTGACATCTCTGCTTGCTTGCGTCTTGGATGGAGCTCAACTGCTGACGTGGGTCTAATTCATGCACCAGAGGCACTTGTGGATTTGGGATGTTATCTCTCCCACAGCCCCCTGGAGATACCCATTGATGCTGCTTTCTGCCGATCTCAGAGTGCAGCCAGGCTCCAGTGCAGCCCAGTACATCTCCCCATGGAGCACATCTGGAATTTTATCCTAGAAGACACCAAAAAGTTGGGAGCTTTGTAGGGTTGCAATGGGAGAGCCACAGCTCAGCCCCCACCAAGCAAATTGCTGCATGTGCAGCCCAAGCTTTTCAGGTTGGTGCTTGCACATCTGGAGAATTACACCGTGCATCTTTCTCCAATAAATCTCCAATAACAATGATGTAGTCACTGTTGCAGGATTTGCAGCAGTGCTGGGTTAGCTGGTGAGTCAGCAGGTACCTGCTTGTCCCACCATTCTCCTTTCTCAGTGCTGCTCTGTGAGGCAGTGTGGATGCACACGTGTTTCTTTGCATCATTCTCTCCCCACACATATCCCTGTGTCTTGTTGTCATCCTTCACTCCCAAACAAGCAATGCTTTGCACTCCCTTCCCAGCTTGCACTGGATCAGATTCTACCTTCTTGCAAGGTGGTGGAAGTGGCATAGCTACTCTGCATAGTCAGGCTCTCCCGGTGGCCATGTTATCCCATACACTTGGCAAGAAAGGAGCTTAGAGCCAGGATGAGGAAGAGATTCCTCTCTAAAGATCAGCTACGAGTCGGGTGGGATTTCAGCTGTGTGACTCTGACATTCAAGCAGGTCATGCAGGCATCCCCGTCCCTCTCCTACTCTGCAGCGTGAGCCGAGGCACTGTGGGGCTGAGACAGAGAGCTGGGCTGGAGGGAGTATATTTCATTTCAGGGTGACCTTTAACAGGTGTGGATTTACTGATGGGGAGGGGAGAGGGAAGTAAACGAGGGATTAAGGGGACTTTACCCTCCCTCCTCTTTAAGCACCAGCTTGCACAGCATTCCAGCACTGTGAGATGCAATTTGTGGCTGCCTGGCTTTGTATCTCGCTGCTGGGCAGGGTTGTGGTGCCCCTGGTTCCCAGCTGTGCTGGGGATTCAGTAGATGGCATGCTGCTTGCAGAGGCAAGGCGTGTCTTACTGCAGGTGTCTCAGATAAATACCTAGGGTTTTGGGGGTGGGGGTGTTGAAATTACATCTTTTCCACAAGAGCTGGGATTGAACCTGAAGTGGAAGCACACAGTTTGGGCAAACACGAGGTGTGTAGTACATCCCCTGGGTGACTTTGCCTGGAGATCTTTTCTTGTCCTGGAGCTGCTGCATGCTGTTGAACAGCTGCTTCCCTCTAACACAGGGTCTGCTGCATTTCAATGATGGATTAAGGCAACTCTCCATTTTCCTCATCCTTCTCCGAGGGGAGCCGTAAAGTTTAATTAATTACATTGTGTAAAACATGATGAGATTCTTGGATGATAAATGTTATACAAATGTAGAGTATTTTTTAATGAGCGCTGCGTGAGCTGCAACAAAATGCTTGCTTAATCAAACTGCTCTGAGCTGCAAAATATCCTCACCCTGCTGCTGTCGAACAGAAATGGTGCCAAGCACTCCGTCTTTCATGGGCTGTTTGATTTGAGAGTCCCAAGGCGTTTTTGGAAATTTTAACAAAGTAAAAAGGCAAGGACTGTATGTATACATGTGTGGGTATATTATGGATTTTATGTTTGCAGTTCAGATTATATAACACCACCACTTAGCAATAGGGAAGGGGAAGATCGGTTCACAGAACTAAAGGTAGTTTCCATAATGCAAATTGCAGCCTGCTGTAATTGCAAGCAGAGTGCCATTACTTTTGCTGGAATTTGGTCAGGACAAAGAGCGTGATTTCTTGAGCTAAAAGAACTGCCTTGGGCTCCTTGGTGGCTGGAACTTCAGCCTTACACTTCCTGCAGAAGGCTGCTTCTGCTGATGTCAGGATGTTGAAGCATCAGATCACCAGTGAACAGAGCAGAGATTCTGCTTGAAGAGCCCCCTTCACCTGTTTCCTTAAAGCTGCTGCTTTGCAAAATTAACCTGCTGCGGACTTTCTCTAATCTCTGCTTCTTTTGCTTCATCTGAAGTTTTCCTTAAGGAAAGAAGGGAAGGAGAATGGCCTCTGTGCAGGCGTTGGCTGGCTGTGCCAGCAAGGAAAAAGGAGGCACAAGAAACGAGCTGTTGAGCCCATGGTGAGTTGAGACCAACCAATCTCAGACGCAAGTTCTCTTGCAATGCTGTAGTGGTAGAAATGCAGAACCGTTCTCCAGAAAATTTATGGCCCTGTAGCAACTGCATGAGAACACTCCAAGCACGGAGTAGAGCAGGAAATGAGAAATAGATTGCAGAATCCACAGTTCAACAAAGCTCTTGGACCTGGCTGGAAGGAGTTTCAAAGCTGGCTCTGGTTCGTAAAGCTGTCTAAGTCCTGGGAGAAGAACCACTGTAGTTTCAGTTAGAGCTGATGGAGGCTTTGTCATTTACTGGTCTGGTTAATAGGAGCATCCCAGAGCACTGCTGTAGCCAGTACAGAGGAGAATACCTCCCAGTGCTGTGCTGGGTCTGACTGTGCCCAGGCTTAGTGAGCCCAATGCACTTGTGTGAGCTGCTGGAGCTTGCAGGACCTGTGACAAGAGAGGGTGCCTATGTTTCCTGCCTGTGAACATATCTCATTACAGCCCTCTGTATGTACAGCATTTTCTCAGAAACCAGCCTCAGGGACAATTATACATTAATAGCTGCTTCTTTCAGAAGCAGCCAGCCCTGCTCCTGAGAAACAGCTATTTTCAGGCAGTCTTGTTCCTGAGGAACTGCTATTTTTAGTGAGTTCTATTTCTGAGGGAAAAAAAAAAAAAAAAAGAAGAAGCCATTTCTGTATCCCTCCACCATGGCCCAGACCCACTGGCTGTGGTTGACTTGCATTTTGCAATAAACATTTCCTCTGCACATCTCAGTAGCCTGAAGAGAGTGGTTCTCCAGCCATTAGGGAACGCAGCGATCTGAGCTGGGGCTAATTATGAGGGAGGGCCTGTGGGAGGCAAGCCGTGCTCACATACTATAGATTCCATTAGAACGAAAAGGGAGATGTAATGGGACTCTCCTGGGAGATGCAGGACTTTTAGATACCTAATTTGGAAGTCCGTTCTGGTATCCATTTTCAACATCCCAAGAGTAATGATTAATCCTGTACTCCAGGTTTCTCTGAATCAGTTTGTAGCTGTAGTAAATATGGGCTGAACATGATAACGTCATTGATGCTGTGGATAAATGACTGGAGGCAGGAGACGCTCAGGTTTTGTGGCCATTAACTCACTGTGCACGCTCATCTGGCAGCGATTTCGACTCAGGAATCTGCAGCTGAGATAAAAGAGGCTCCGTCAGAGCTGAGGAATGTGGCGTTTTGCAATACAAGGATCTAATATGCTGAAGGCCCCATCAAGGCACCCCAGAAATGCTGTGTTCTCATTCCTGCAGCATCCCAACAGCATGGACCCGGAGATCTTCCATATGTTCTTGCAGCCGTGGCCTTTCAAGGGGCTTTGGTAGTTGCAACCACATGAAAATTCCAGTAATATCTTTCTGTTATCCACAGGTTTAACGCAAATACTGCTGTCCTGACACCAGGGTGAAGTGATTCTCGTCGTGCTGAAGCAGTGCTGAGTTTCGGCAGAGCCCCTGCAAAGTTCATCTCAGGTGTGTTGGGATCTCTTGTGCCTCTAATGGGGCGTGGTGGCCAAAGGTGGCACATTGGGATACCAGTGGCATCAGCAAAGAAAATACACTGGAGCCACATCTTGTGTATATTATTTAAGGTCCTCTCCAACCCAACCATTCTGTGGTTCTCTGATTCTGTAGGCTGAGCAGGGCCACGGCAGCAGGGAAGGAAGCTGCCCAGCCTTGCTCCAGCCCCGCTTGCTCTCTGAGGAGCACGATGTGTGTGTGGCCTGAAGGTCACTCCTTCTTGCAGAGAGGTTTTTCTTTCCTGTCTGAGTGAGGAGGGGAGGCTGTTAGCGGTTCAGCCTTGTAAGCACTTTCCCTTAGCTCTGGCGCAGGCAATACTGATGAATTTGGTCTCTAAGTGAAGATTATTTATCTTGGTTTTAACCCTGTGCAAGAACTTGGCCGTGTTTGTCCTGCAAAAGCAAACACTGACCCCCCTCTCTTTTTCTTTAAATATTCCTCATGTGCTCCCATCTCCAGGAAAAGTCATTATCTCAGGACAGTTTCTTGAAACCCGATTGCTTTTGTATTCCGGTCATAAGCAGAGCACTGTTCAAAGTGCGAGTGAGTCGTGGCTGCTTTTATCACAACGACAGCCCATTATTGGCACTTTTCCCTTTTTACTGCTTCGCTAGAGAAAGGCAGGGAAAAATGGGACAGAAATCTAGGAAAGGAAGGGTAATTTACAGTTCACAAAGGAGCAGTAAAAATTAATTAGCTGTCTGAGGATCCATTCCAACCTGGGCCATGGAGCTTGTGCCAGCTCTTTGCGTTGCATAAACTGCCTGTGCTGTGCTAGCTGCTGTGCTTGGGTTTGTGCTGTGAAATCAGGGCTCTTTGCTGAGGCAGGAGTCCTCTGGGGCATGCGAGATGTGTTCACACACCTGATTTGGTGGGCCAAGGAGACACGATGGTGCATAGAACTCAGGTCATTACGTGCTCAGCTGGCGGCTTGTGACGTTCACTATTAGTTGTCACAGTGACTGCTCGTGTAAATTACAGATGCGCTTATCCACGTAATTTAACACTGAGCTCCTTTGAAAATCCAGGCCTAATTCCTCCTCGTTATCCATGTCAGTGTCTATGTGAATGAAACACACACACCACATCCTTGTGGTCCCATTCTAGAAAGCCCCAGAGGGCCTGGAGATGTGACCAGCCAGTGGCCCAGCTGGGCTGTGGGCCAGTTTGGTCCTGCAGTGGGACGCAGGAGCCGAGCAGCTTCAGCATCTTCCCAATCTTTCCAAGCCCTCCAGCCAAGCCTGAGATCCCCACCTGGAGAAAGAACTTCACAAATCAGAAATGTCCTAAATTGGATCCTTTTTTGGTGCATCATTTTCAAAACTGTAATTTCCATTTGAGAACTATTTGTCCTGATCCTGAGCGTCAGCTGAACTGATTTTTTTTTTCTTTTTCTTTTTTTTTTCCTGTCGTTTAATTTAGGCAGCAGATGCCATCAGAATGTTAATGCCTTCTTAATTCTCACCTACATGCTTTTATTCTTATTAATTTGTTATCTGGGGCTTTAATATTCTATTTTTTTTCCTACTTTGATCAGTTGAAATAATTTGATGGCAACATTTCAACAGGGCTTGCAATGAGAGGGTGGGTAATGGTGCATCACCAATGTATGTTGCTGTGTATCCTGCAGCGTGCTCAGCTGTTGTACTGAACGAGCATGAATCATGTGATGTTTTTAGGTGATTATAGATGAGGCCTCACTTATCCCTGCTGTGAATACCCAGAGAGGGAACAAGCTCACAGGGACTGTTTCCCTGGCTGAGGATTTTGCCCAGTGCGATTGAAGGGATGGCTGCGTGGCCGTGCAGGAGTGTGATCCCAGCCCACAGAGCTGAGCTTGTGTTCACCATGCCTGGAGAGCTGCCAGCTGCAGAGGGTGTTTGCAGTCATCACCCTGAAACCATTGGTACAGGGAAGCAATGGAGGGGTACCCACAGGTGCCCCTGTTCTTGGCTCAGAAATGGCAGCAAAAAGTGTGATGCTCTGTGCTCTCATCATCATTATTTAAGGGATGGACAATGTGTCTTTGGTTACCCCCCAGACTTTCTGGGAAAAGCACAGGACCAGCTTTCATTTGACTCCTCCAATGCTTTTGCAGACACTGGAGTGGCAGAGCAAACATCTCTTTGGATCCTGCTCGTGGGATGAGGGATGCAGAAAGTTGCAAAGTCACATGGTTGGACTTCAGTGGGATTACAAAGAAGTTTTCAAAGGTGGGGTCTGTATTCAAGTGAGAAATGGCATACCCTTTGAGTCCCAAACATGTCTGGGTAAAGTACCAAACCAGATGTGCCTTGTAGACTTAATAACTAGCTTGGCTGCATGGGTTTTTGCGCAGTATCTGACCTCCAAGCCAGCAAATGTTAGCAGTTCTGTGTGCTCACCAGAGCACAGTGACTCCAGATCACAGCTTGCTCATGTCCAGGCAGCCCAAAGGGTGGCTCAAATGGTAACAGGCGTGTGAAAGAAAGTGTGCATTCAGACCAAGCAAGGGCTCGTGTCCAACTGTATCCAACAGCTGCAATCCAACAGTTTGGTGGGAAACATTGGAGTAGGGTGAAACCGTGGCTTTAATTCAGGCAGATGTAGTCCATCTGCTGATGGGATCAGGGATGGGGCAGCATCCTCTGGAAAGCTAGGATTAGGATACGCGAGCGGTGCACGCAAATTAGGCGTCAGATTATGCACATGAGAAGCACAACAATCTTTTGGTATTTTGGTTGGCTTCTAAGTTCACATTTGGAGTCCTTTATTTCTGGTGCATGAAGGCAGCAGCTGATGTGCTGTGCTTTAAAGATGCTCCTGCCCTTGTGCCCAGGTTCCAGTGTGAGCTTCTGTCACACACACTGAGTGTGAGCTGTCTCTCCTGCCTCCCCCCAAGAAAGTGGATCCTGCTCCACAGCAGTGCCAGCTGGGACAGAGCTGCCAGGGGAAAAGTTCCAGAGGCCAGGTCCTTCCCCAGGCTTTGCTGTGGCCATCTCCCTTGAAACTCAGTCCCATGAAGAGACGATAGCTTTCTGGCTGATGTGAACTGCTGCACGACACATTGAATATTGTGTATAGGGCTTGAAGAGGTCGATGGGAGCCATCTGAATCATTCATTACCCGGTGATGGAAGTGAATGTCTGCTGTTGTCCTTATCCTTGTGGAGAAGGATGCTCAAGCACAAAAACGCGGAGAGATTTATGGAAGGTACCTAAGGGAGGCAGAGCTCAGAAATAGCACTTGGTCCCATGCTCAGACCGTTGTTCTCCACCTGTTTCTCCCTGAAAATCATGCACAGGGATTATTGTTATGGCCAGTCAGTTTATGCAGTAGAAACACTACAATGTGAATTTAGTTTTTTCTACTATTTTTTGGTGGTCCATGAGTCGATCACAGTGCACCAAACTGTTCCTCCTCTCTCTGCACCATGAGCCCTCTCTGTTGGTACGAGTTCTGTGTGCTTGGCAGTTTGTTAGGTTCACACAGGGGTTTTTCTGATTCTTGTTCAGAGGAATGAGGCTCTATAAAAACAAGGAAATCCTAAATGTGGGATTGCTGTTAGCGCTCCCTGGGGCTGCAGGGAAGGATTCATTCTTTATGCTTCCTGAATGGGTTCTTTTCTTCTCAGCAGCTCCCTGCTCGTGAACAATGCTGTTATTTGTGCCGTTATTGCAACCAGACCTTGGGCAGTGGTAGTGCTAGGTGCTGTGCAAACACAGAGAACTGGGTGGTCCTTGTCCTGAGGAACTTAGATCAAAAGAAAAAGAAGATTGAGATTTGCAGTGTGTTGCAGGTCTGGTCTTTCTTTGTCCTTCCAGCTCTAGTGCAATCGTAAGAGGTAAATAATAGAACAGAATGGGAGGAAGGTCTGCTGCTTGAAATACCTATCCAAGGTAATTGCCAGGACAGTGGGAAAGAGAGAAATTCATATATGTACACTGGTAAATATATACAAAGGAAGGACTCTAAGAGACCTTCTGCCTGTTTGGAAGCAACTTAATTCCTGCTAAGTAAGACTCAGCAACTCAAGTAGCAGCTAGGGTGGTCTTGACTTGTAACCAGTACAAGAACCAACCTCTTGATCCCTGGCTCTTTTGCAGGATCTGTTTCTTTCTTTCTCTTTTACTTTTCCCAGCCCACTGCTCAAACTTACCCAGAAAAGCCTGTGCTTTTCCCAGCTGGCCGCATCTCTGTGGAGTCTGTGGCCCTCTTCCATTTCAGGCCTGCTCGACCTTGCCTTGTAACCAGATGTTTCACTGGAGAACTTACACTTGGGAGAGCCTGGGCTGCATTCAGCTGCTGGTGAACTCTCTGCCTCGGTCAAGCGGCTGTAAATAAAAACAGCCCAAGAAAAACAAAGCCTTTGCTAAGCTCAGTTGGCCAAGGACAGAACCAAACCCAGGGATGCAGATGGCTGCAGATCTGTGAGGCTGCACAGAGAAGCTCATCTGCCATCCCAGATCTTCAAAGCTGTGTTTCGCTCAGCTGAAGCATTATTCTGAGTTTTTTTGTGTGGGTGTTTTTTTGTGTTTTTTGTTTTGTTTCTCAGATAACGACTATTGTTCCCCTGGTTTCCAAATCCAGTTTGGAGAAACTTGACACAGAGATCCCTTCCAGTGCTGCCTGTGGTGCACCGTGCTGTGTGCAGCTGCCTGTGCCTTTGAGTGAGTTTCTGGCCAAGAGCACTTAGAAAGTTGTGGTTGCTGGCCTGAAAGTCACAGCAACAGGAATCACAAGAACTCCATAGCAAAACAATTAGTCAGAAACATCCTTTCTTCTGAGAGGCATGTGACATCCCTGCCGAGATCATTCACCTGGTGCTTGCAGAGAGGCTTTCCAAGGAAACAGCTCTGTCTTCCACACTTGGTCAGAAGAAGATGTGAGCAATGTCCTCTGGGGTTAAAGAAAACAGTGGGAATTTAGATTGCCGGAGCATCGTCCTTCAGTTTGGGAAGTGACCAGCTCCTACGTTTCCTATTTTGCACAAGATGAGGTGGGGCTGATATTTAGCTCAGATGTGGCTAGAACTCCTCTTGCAAGCTGGCCCGACCGCACAGGGTGCCTCGTCCTGTGGCTGGGAAGTGGG
>WBMW01004456.1:610815-630438 GCA_013396635.1 Penelope pileata | reverse complement strand
AGGCTCTTCCAGCTTCCTTGGGCCCTGGGGTTCAGCTCACATCAGTGATTTCTCCTCTGTGAGGGTCGGGTCTGCCTGTCCCTGAACATCTGCTACTGCTCAGCGCTGTGTTCTGACATTTATTCCGTACTCAGTATTCCCTCAGAGAGAAATGTGCCATCTCTTGCTCCTACATGTTTACTGCGCAGCCAAGTACCAGCTCGGCCTGGTTGCTGTAGGAGATGCCATGGCTGCGGCCCATGGCCAATCTCTCCACTGATCCATCTCTGGCTCAATAAATCATTTTTAATAACCAGAGTGCAGTTCTAATGTAGGCTAGATCTGTTTAACCTAATCTGAGTGTTAAAGCTGGTCACAGTGATATCTGAGCACCTGTGACTTCCTCAGAGAAGCTAGAATTCAGGCCTGCGAAGCCAATGGTTTTTCCTGCTTGTGCTGCACTGACACATCCCTCTTCTGGGTGATTGATAACTTCCAGGGATAGCACTGAGATCAGTTACACCAAGGTAAGGAAGAGATGAACAGGGCCATAGGGCAGATATGCCTTTCTCTTTCCCAAATTAGAAAGTTTTCTGACTTTCCAGACCTTGGCTTCAGCATCTCGGGGAGACATTCCTCTTTGCTAAGAAGTTCTGGGGTTGCATTGCTCAGCAAACTGGGCAGAAGGAGAGAGCTGGAAAGAGGAAGGGATCTAATAACACTATTTTGCCCTCCGTGCTTAGATCAACACTTCAATCTGTTTTAAACATCCGTCTCATCATTCCTGTTGTCCAATATCCCACGTTGGCCCCAGCGAGAGCTATTTTAATCCCTCATCATTCATCGGGGGGCCCCTTCCTGTTCCCTTTCTGTCTGCTGCCGCATGCATGTGTGTGCATCTCTCCACCAAGAAATCCCCTCTGCTAGCTTGGAAAGGTCACCCAGGGATATTAACAAACAGCAGGTGTAAAATTAACCACTGGTGCGGTTCCAATCATCTGGCAGGAAGGAAAACGTTGGACAATAGGTAGAGCCAGGGTAAAGTTTCCAGCTGAAGGTTGACTGCCTGATATAGGACGGTGGATCGGTGGGCTGGGAACTCTCCTAAGAATGTGAAACCGATAGGGTATTAGCAGGCCCTCTCTTCCCCTCCAACACAATTGTTTTCAGCTTGCTCAAAAATATTTGGAAATGTTACCGAGCGGGACGTGTGGGTGAGAAGGCATCTCACAGCCAATCAGCTGGGGAGATCGCAGCCCTCCCCTTGAATTTCAAACTTTTGTTTTCCCTAATGGAAAAGGGAGGTGAATCCTCCACGATTAGTTGAGGGATCTTAAAGCATTTTGGATGAGTTCCTGTAGCGCAGCAACAAGTGGTGCTCTCGAGGATTACAGGAATTGTGGGGAGATGGCGAGATAGATGGATATAGGGTCGGTATGGAAACCATTCTGATCCCTTATCATTTCTGTCAGTGGATCTGGGTTTAGCTGCATGAAACAATGTGAATGTCGTGGGATAATGGCATCTCTGCGGTGCAGGGTTTTTGAAAGAGTAAATGGTAATTTGTTGGACCTTGGTTGGTGTCGGAACGGTGGTTTGAGTCCATGAGCACAGGAGTGAGATTGCCGTGTAACTCAGGCTGTGGGTGTACCTGGGGAAAGCTGGCGGCACTGGAAACAGTGAAGACAGTGGAGAAAGGAGAAGGATGTTGAGAGGGTTGGTTTAAACCCTGGTGAGCTGAGGTGCTCTGCAAGCATGAGTGAGAACACAGTAAAATCATAGAATCATTAAGGTTGGAAAAGACCACTAAGATCCCAATGGGGAGAAGGAGTTTGGCTGGAGGTTTTACCATGCTGTCTTCTCTCTGCTAGAGCTCAAACACAGAACTTTTGCCTCTGTGAAGTAAGAGACAACACATGGGGATTGCTGCACCTGTAGGCCAGACAGTTGACGCGGTGTCTGGGCTCTGCTTCACCACGTTTGGTACAAGCTCCATCCAAAATCAGTGCTGAAAAAGTGTTATCGCGGGTCTCGGAGGTTACATTGGGATCCCATTGCCCCTGCTTAGCAGCAATCCCGCACGTGGAGCGTGCTGACAAGGGCTGCCTGTGCTGGAGGAGGTCTGATAGCGCAGTGCTGCCCTGACGCGCGTTGTCAGCAGCGGGAGCAGAGGGGAGGACTGAAATCCTCCTGTTCAATTGGGCGAATCTGACACCTCGTCCTTGTGTCCTCGTGGCTCGGCCACTTGACATTTCTAAACAATCTCAAGCAAGTTCACTGGAAAACTATCCATGTCAGGAGCTGATGATGTCAAGGCTAATAACAGTCCTGGGTTCAAATCCTCCTGATCCTTCAGGCAAGGACCTCAAGGTTTGGCTCCAAGTCAATGACAAGGGCTGTCATGTCAACGGGGGCTTTTTATGAATCCTGGCGCGAGCTGTTCCCGAACAAAGTGCGCTCGTTTGGTTCTCAGCGCAGGAGAAGGCTCATGGCTTTCAAAGGCCGTTTCTCTCTTCTTTGCCTGGAAAAGCAAAAGCTGGTGGGCATGGAACGAGCCACAGCACTTGACCTTAGAGCAGGAGGCAGGGTTGGTGATAAATATTTATCTGGCGGTTTCTTCTCTTCCCCTCTGGAAGCTGGTTGTTTTCATCTCTAGAGAAAGTGGTGTTTTCCGTGTCCCCTTCCATCGTTTGGACGTTAACAATGCCACTTGGCTGCTTTTGTCAGTGTTACAATGGGCTCAGAACGAGGGAGCTAGCCATGCTGGGAAATGCTCGAGGGAGATAGCAGGGATCTTATTGGCTCACATTTGTGCTGCAGCGAATGAAGAAATTGGAGGATGACATTTGCTTGGCTGTTCCATTCTAATCCTGACACCCTGTTGAGAATAATGCCGCTGGAATGGTGTCCAAAGTGATAATTATAACCACTTCCTATTTTTAATTTCATCTTAATAAGGAAAACAGTGGTCATCATCCTAACAATAATGATGCAGCTCTGCCCTTCCAGATATCAGAACACTATAAAGCACTGGTTAATTAACGCCGATGTCTCTCTCCAGGCCTTTCTCCTGAGCTGAGGACTCCTCTGCAGCTCAGCCAGCAGACACAAAGCAGCAGGTACCCACCAGGGCACTGCAGAAACTGCTGCGCCCGCTTTTCTGCTGGCCTTCTGTCACCGAGGAGGATTTGAGTCATGGAGAAATGAGGTGACTTGCTCCGGGTCCCTTGGTGAGTCAGTGGTAGGGAGCAGGTTCAGCTGTTCGCATCTCGCCGTTTTTCTGTCAAATGGCCTTTTTGCTATTTTTCTTTTTTAGAAGGCACTTGAAACGAGGTTCCTAAATATGTAACCTGATGTTCAGAATTGCTGAGTGCTCACTAGTTCCCCTCCAGGCAGTACCTAAATAAGATGTCCATAGGGGAATACTGTCTCATCCTGAACACCAGCAGCCTCTGAAAGTTATTTCCATTTGTGCACTCTCATAAGTTTTTGCAGGTGGACCCCATCTCTGCACACCCATCCAACCTGATGTGCACAGAACCAGCACAAGACAAGGAAGACCACATCAGATAGCTCCAATTTCCTTACCTGCTGTTAATAGTGGTGGGACTGTTTCACACATTCATCCTAAAGACTCCCCTGATGATCCAAAGTGCTTTGGCTGAGGGGGTTTGATCTGTGGTTGCCTTAGCTCAGGGAAATTTGGTCCATGCAGCTCGGCTGGGTGAAGCTTTGCTGATGAACAGTTTCTGACCATGGAGGGAGTGAGTTTCTCAGTTTGCAAAGCCCTCATTTCCTGCTGGCTTATAGAAATTTTCTGTAGAATCTCTCTCTGTTGGAGGTCGGGAGATTTCAGGTCTCTTCTGAGATCCTAGAACCAGGGTTCTGATGTGCTAGAAAAGCAGAAAGGAGAAGACGGTATGAGGTTAGCAAAGCAGCATTTATGGTTCAGACAGCAATTCCAATTATCCAGCACTTAGGCATCAGGAAGATTCAGATAAGAGGTCTCAGATTTAGCTCCTCTCCTCTCCTTCTCTCTGCAAGTTAATGTGCTTTTTTCTTTTCTTTCTTTCTTTCTTTTTTTTTTTTTAAAGCAGACAATCAAATCTGCGATAGCTAATTTCAAGATTAAAGGAAAAGATTGTCTCTGCAGAGGATGGAAAGAACCATTTTGGCTCTTAGGGTAGGTTCAGTGTTCCACCTGAGGCATGGGTGGCTGTCGCTCCGCACACATTTAACAGAAGCTTGTGAGCTTGTTGCAAGAGTAACTGGATGAAATCCTATGGCTTTTTTACATACAGGTTATCAGATCAGATGGGTGATCCTGTCTGGCCTCCAAATATTTGAGTCTATGGTATATAATTTGCTGTACTGGGTAAAACCTAACTGAGCTCCTGCTGTGCTTCCATCAGGGCTATTTAAACACTGTTAGAATGTAGGAGCCTAGCTTCTGACTTCTGCGAGAAGAGTCAATTGAAAATCATACAGCTCCTGCAGCATTAGATAATATGAAAACCTTAATGGAAGCTCTGCTTTATAGCTCCATCCATTTCTTTTCCATTGCAAGGGGCCAGACTGCCAAAAGAAGAGGTGTTATCACCAAGCTGATAGGAGCCATCTCCTCTCCTTCCCTGGAGTATTTATTAGTTCCTCTAATACACAAGCTCTCATCTGCTGGCACTTTCCTCATAGGAGAGCTTCCCAGTTTCCCTCCTCTCCTCGCTGCACAGCCACCCACAAGCAGCTTTTCAGTCATCTGAATGCTTGTGGATCACCAGCATGTAGCAGATCACCAGGCAAGCAACCCAGACACTGATCCAACAGCACCGTGTTGAGGCTTCTCTTTATTTTCTGGGATAATTCTCATCTTCAGAAGAGCTTCTTCCTTAACGTCTTGCTTCGAAGAGTTCACTGGTCCAATCCAAGCCTGTTTTCCACCAAGAACTAAGGCTCTGAGCCCTGTTATACTTCCATACTCTGTATGATACAGAACAATGTCCATATAACACCCATTCTAACTACTTCTGGTTACCTGGGTATGGCAGCAAAAATTTCCATCTCCCCATTAACACCTAACGAGAGGGTTAGGCAGCAGAGAAACTCTGCTTCTCTGAGCCTTTTCTATCTACCACAGAGATGCTTTAATCTCTCCCCCTCCTTGCCCTTTGCGTGATGCTATGGGGTGGAGAGGAAGCAGTCTGAATCGAAAGCTCTCCTACCCTCCTTTTCCCACACGAGCTGGCTCCCAGCCTTTGCCTGCTTCTGCTCCAGCCCCCTTCTGAGCGTGCTCTCATTAAGACCCCAGAGGGAGGAGGTGATGCTCTGAAATTGTCTTAATTGCTCTTGTTTATGCTGGTTACGATGGCAATAGGTTGCCATGCAGAGGAGGCTTTCTTCAGATGTGCAGGCACTCCATTGTTCTGTATGCTGAAGGATTGTCTGTAGGCAGCTCCAAGTCACTTACAACAATAGATTAATATGAAGATCAGTAATACTCGGTGACTCACAGTCACACACATGCGAGACCCACCAATGGCTGGGACCTGCCACCGGATTTGAGGGGAGGTTAAGTGCTGCTGGTGTGCTCCTGCAGGATGCTGACGAGGTAACGCTCTGCACTTGCACAGTTTCTGCTATCCAGGAGCTCCCCGAACATGAATGGAGAATGCTGTTTTGCTAGGGCAGGCAATGACAATTACATTCTCTGGAAACCAGGAAACTGGAACAGAGCATGTCTGCTGTCCAGCGTAAATATGCATGTGCCAAAGCTTAAACGGGGGTCTGGAATCCAGACTCTTAATACCTAATCTATCTGCCAGGCCCTCACTCTGTCCTCCAGACCCTAAAGAGAGTCTTTTATGCATGCTGTATGCTGCTTGTGCTGGGTCCTGTTACTTGAAAAATGCCACAAATCTCCATCTCACAGGTTCTTCTAAGAGCTTTGCAGCACAGCTTCTGGGTCTCCATTTGGCAGAGACCCAATGGAGATGACATTGGGATATCCCAGCTGCAGATTTGGCTCCTTCTAAGCCACTGCTCAGACTTAGGGCTTCAGCTGGGGCTGGCTGCGTTGGAACTGCACACTTTGCTTTCCATTCTTACTTTTCTGAGCAGTCCCAATCTGCCAGATCAGTATCAGATCACCCTTGAACCCTCTGATCCATCCCTTGAATCAAGAGATCTGTGTGCCATCTTTCATAGAATCACGGAATCAGAGAATGATTAAGATTGGAAAAGACCTCTAAGATCATCTAGTCCAGCCATCAACCCATCTCCCCCATGCCCACTATATCCCCTATCTCCTTGACAGGGTCCCCATCGTCCCAATTCACCCAGGGCCAACCTGCTCTTGACTCTAAAGTCTGCTATGGAGCTGGGTCAAGCTGCTGAAAATCCTCACCAGTTTCCTGAGCTCTGTACCCTGATTTTTGCCTGTTTTCAGTGCTGGGATGCTGACAACAGCCACATAACCCCAGTGTCAATGAGTTTTGATGCTCTGTGCTGCCATGCTGCACATCCTCCAGCAGACAGACAAGAGGAGAAATACTTTGCAGCTGAGTGTGAAAACTCGCCTCTCTCAGTCCACAAGTAACACGCTTCGTTGAGTCTGGCTAATTTTCTTCCCTGTATAAAACAGTGCAGTTTCTGCATAATTTTGTGCTTTACAAAAACACCAGATCTCAAGAGCTTGATGGCAGGCCAGGCCCCAAGTGTGCTGCTGAGCAATTACTGAGTCTCTGCCTGCCTCGAGCAGAATAAAACCTTGGAGCAGGAGCTCAGGACCTGACCCCTGATTAGATCTGTGTGCCTTTCCATATTCATAAGAACAGAAGTGCACTTATATGGGGTCAGCAAAGGGCCATCTGATTTAGCATCCTGTCATATATCGCCCAAGAGCTGGTGCCTGGGAAGGACCAGGAAGACTCTTCTTCCATAAATATTCATTTCATTTGGAACCATAACTTATACAAATGGTTAGAAGTTCAATGTAATTAGTAACCCTCGGTAGATTCCTCTTCCACAAAGTTTTCCAGACTCCCCTAAGTTTACATACATTTTTAGTTTCTGCAGCATCCTGTGGCAGAGTCCTTCAACTTAACCACATGACTTCCATTGCAGCCTGAAATCTCCCTGTTCCCCAGAGCTTTTGGACCACCACCATTTTAGCTAGCAGTGGTACACAAAGATCTTGGATTAATGATGCATTTGGTGGCTGAGTGATAACGTTTTTCTCCCTTCACCATCCATTTGAATCTTCCAGTAGCTACAAATCTGCACTGCAACGTAGTCACCATGCTGGAAGGAGAAATGCAGGTGACCTTCGAGCTCTCTGGATGGAAACCTGCAAAGCACCCACATGAGGTACCAGCGGTGACCTGTGAAACTGTCCCCTTGGAATCCCCACGTGTTGTCACCACGAGACGGTGACATCTCCCAAACTTTGGAGCAGGTTGGGTTGTGGATCCAGAAGAGGGCAATGGTGACACATCCTCACCGAAGCTCCGAGCACCAAATCAGCTGAGGACAGCCACGGTAGGAATGGAGCCAAATAGCCAAAGCACCCTGGCTAGCAGATCTGCGTGTTCCTGGCTGTTTTGTGGCAAGCAGATTGAAGTGGGAGGCAGCTTTCAGCTACTGTCTCAGGTCAGATGGGACTGTCAGTCAATTGTTAATTATGACTCTTCTTCTTACTAATTTCTCTAACTTCTATCACCATGGCAGCTAACTGCTGTGGAAAGATTCAGCCAGAAAAAAGGAGAAGACAACCAAACTTTTCATAGCAAGGGAACAGGAACTAGCTGCAGAGGAGGAGGGGTGGAGGAAGAGATCTGTGAATTGTTTTCTAGGAGAGTCTAAGCTGTGCTTGGGAGGCTGGGCAGGTTTGGCTCGGCATGGTGCTACCCAAGGGAGGCCGAGCTGTGTTCTGAGTGCCCTGTGCTGAGTTTGTGTTCAGCTCCTCTGGTCCCAGCACAGTAGATGATGAATGTATTGCACCTTTTCATTTCACAGGATGCTTAGCACGAGGATTTTTCTTAGTCTATGCCAATTACTGAGAAACTGCCTTATTATCCCATGTTCTCTACCCTGACCTGGTCAGTCAATCAGTTTTAATCTCTGGTGATGGCTGTGCGTCTGTACAGGGAGAGAGGGGGAAAAATTTGACAGCACTTTAAACTCTGATTAATTTTTAAACTTCCTCCCTTTCTGCTTATTTCATGGCTTTTGTCCTGATGCTGGATGTGTTCTTTCCTCCATGTGTCACTTCCAGAGGAACTCTGTGGAGATGAAATGCCATCACCTGGGGGGCTGGATGGAAAGTCAGGTGCTGGGATCGTACAGGACACTTGGAACTTCTTCTGTCACTGCAGCAGGCCACAGGAACCTCGTGACACAGGGCATGGGTACATTGGCAACACAGGCACAGCAGCTTGCTGGGGATCATCAAGGCAACAGCCATTTTCTTGCTGTTCTGCAGCAACACAACACAATTCTTGCCAAAATGCTTCTCTCTGGCCTGTTCAGCAATGTTCATTTCTGATTAAGCTTTCCAGCCTGTAGGTATCTTCTTTCACACCTGTCTTACCATTTCCATTTAGAAGGATTTAATTTAGAAACCCATTGTACCCGGTCCTGCACAGACCAAGCCAATTTATTTTGCATAATGCCTCAGCACTGTGCACTTTCAGGAAACAGACTTGTCACAGTCCTGTGCTGGAGGGAAGCTGGACCCATCACTCTGAGATCCAGGAGGAACAGACCCTGTTCTGACAGTACGCACAGATTTCAGGAGACCTTTGTCAAATCACTTTGCCTCCAACTCAGCTTCTGTGATCTGAAAAAGGATCGGCATAGTAACAGTTCTCCATCTCTGGTTTAAGGGGGATAAATGCGATATCCAGAGCGCATCAAAGTCTTTGCGCTGTGTGCTTTGCAAACAGAATGAAGCACTGAGCACAGGGGAGCTGCGCTGGGTGACTGCGAGATGGAGGCTACAGCAGGCACAAGGCTGCCGAGAAGCAAGGAAGCAATGAACAAAAGAACAAACGAGGCAGCGCTGACTGCAAAGAGACCCTGGGCACTGCGCTCCCACCTGCATCTTGCTGGGGAGGGGTGGAGGGAGGGAGCCTGGAGGAAGCTGCCCCCGGGAGCAAGGGAGAGGCATGGACCACGCAGCTCCAGAACATGTGGGTGCTGTCCGAGCCAGCGTGGGGACAGGGGATGCTGTGATACACCCGAGGGAGGCACAGCCGCCCCCTGAGAGAATGCAGCTGGCAAGATCTGATCTTTGCATTCACTTGGGGGCTTCTGTTTGTTCTCTAAATGTCTCTGGGCTGTGTGTTTTGAGTCGTTCTTCCTTCTTTTTCTTTCTCACTGCCGTGGCAACGTGTGAGCAGAGCTTCTCCAGAGCAGAGCTACGTGCAGGGGAAGGTGGTGTCACACCGAGGAGGGGACCTGGACCAGCTGTGCCAGCACTTTGCAGCCCATGGAGCCATGCACAGAGAGCACAGGTGTTGCTTCCAGTGCCCAGCTGCCCTCCTGAGCTCTTGCCACCCTCAGCCAAGCAGCAGGGGAAGCTCCAGAACTCTTGCTTTTTTAATTTCAGCGCTGCCACAGCCGCTGACGTCCTCGCTAATCCTCCTGCGGCAGCAGGCTGCTCATCACCAGCTCTGTGCTCACTGCTTCAGCATCATCCCGGGAAGGCAGCGCAGAGATGCTCAATTCCTCCCCCTCCATACACCTTTCATTGTCTTCAGGACTGACAGCTCTGATGGGGAGCGGTGATAAAAGCCAGCTGATGCTGTCAGGGCCTGGTACAACTGCACCGTGGGGAAAAAGGCGACTGGCTCTGACTCATCGCAGCCACCTGGAGCTCGCGGTGCCTCCTGGCATGGTTTGGGTGGCTTCTGGCAGGGCTTGGCCATAGGTCTTTGAAGGGGTGGGGACCAAATGGTGGCCAAATGGGCCAGCCCTTGAGATGCTAGAAAAACACCCGAAAAAGAAAAAGGCTCACTTGCAGACTTCTGCCAAAGTTTTTGTTGTGAATGGGGAATAAAGGGTCTTGGTTGGCTATTCCCATGCATGACCTTTGTCCAGGGGTATTCAGCAGGATATATGTGCAACTCCAGAATGGTAACTCTAGGACAGTGGCACCTCTCCTCTGTCTCCTCACATCTCCCTCATTATGGATGAAGAGAAGCCTGGGCTGAACTTGGGAGGCTCCAAAGTGGGGGGAGAGGGGGTCCAGACTTGGCATGCCTCAGGAGTGCCAAGCTGAGCAGAGAAGGAGGCTCCAGTGGGGGAAGTTGGACAGCGGTGTGAGCTTCTGGTGCTTCTGGGTGACCTTGGGGAAGCTGGCAGAACACGGCCCATCCCGGCCTGGTCAGCAGCTGAAATTTCCATTACTGGGTGTAGAAGCTCAGGGGTCATTTCTGTTTCATTTTTTAACTTTTTCCCAAACATGACATTGAATGAGAGGCATTAGGAGTTCCTCCTATAAATAGGATCACCGCTGTCACTGCTGGTTAAGTCATAGGCGGGGTCAGGCTCGTAAACAAGGTGCTTTGTTGGGCTGTTTGGAGGCTGCAGGAGGGCACGCAGGAAGGCTGACAGATCCCTGTAGGAGCAGTCGGTGCTGGGACACCAGCTGCTCCCAACACCACGAGCATCACCAGCCCAGCTCCCAGCTGGCGGATTTGGGGAGCGGTGCAGGACAGGGGGGATGCAGCCGTGGACCACAGCCATGTACTGGAGCAGAAGGCGAGCATCCCAGCTGAGCTGCTGGAGGAGGCAGCATGAGGAGTGCAGGTGCTGGGAGCTCCATGGCAGCAGGGGTTACGTGCACTGATTTCATCCATTCCCCCAAGGTGTTCCCCCAGGTTTGTCCTAGAGGTGACTCGGAAGCCCTTGCTCAGTTTCCCCTGGAGGGAGCTGCAGTTTCCTCATCCTTTAGAGCAGCCCCGTTCTTCAGCCCCATGAGAAGCAGCAGTGTCAGTGGCATCCATTACAAAGCAGCTTTGCTGTGCTGGAAGTCAGCTGGCACGTGACAGAGAAGCCAGGGACACAAAGCAAAGTGTCTCTGCAACAAGAGAGTGTAAGGATCCCCTGCACCAGCTGCGGGGACATCTGGATGGAGCTGGCTTGCCTTCACCCTTCTGGTGAAGTGATGAAGATGAAAGTATTAAAAAAAATGATTTTTTTTACATTTTATTTTTAAATAAGATGATTTCTGTGGTCTGATTTCCCCACAGATCCACAGGCAGTTGCATCAGTACAGCTGAGGGGGTGGAAAAGCAAAGTGGGGGCAGAAAGGAACAAAAACTTTGCAAGTCAGCTCTAGCAGTGAAAATTCCCTGCAGCTCTGCTGAGACCTACACATCCTCATCCTTCCTGACCGTAAGGGATGTCTGGTCCCTGTGCAGCTCTGCGAGGCACAGCCGGAGGATGCGGGCAGGGGAGAGAGGAGAGAGGATTTATTTGAAGCTGAACTGGGAGAAGCTTAGTGGTGAGGGAATTGCTACTTGTTCTGCTCACACAACACAGGTCCTATGGCTTTTTACAGGAGCAGAAGGGCTTCCCCCTTCCCCCATCCCCCTGGCATGCAGCAGTCCCACCGCCCCACCCCAGGGCTGCTGGAGCACTTTGGATTCCTCAGAGATGGAAACGCAGGGCAGAGTTACTCTATCCCAGGCTGTCTGGGATCAAACTGATGCCTGCTGCTTAATGGGGATAAGTGGGAATAGTGCACTCAGTCAATAACTTCACACACAGAGAGCCCTTTGGATCACTGATTCCCAAAAGACAAGAGTATCCCTCACGAACCTGCAACACACTGACTCAGCCCTCAGCCTTTTGACTTTGTTTTTCCTCCCTTACAAAGTCACTCGTACTTTTAATTCCCCCCCCCCCCCCAAATTATTCATTTTTTTCCCACTTATTCATATTTTTTCCCCCATAAAAGTTTTCAGCTTGTCAAACGACTCTCCCTCTCCCTGTCTCTTTTCTCTTTGCCTCTTACAGTGGGAGGAAAGATGATAATAAAAGGAGCAGTTTTCAAATAAAAAGCTCCACGTGTTACCTGGGAGCTGGCTCCCAGCATCCCAGCACCCATTGGGCTCCATCCCCGCCGGTTGGTACCCACAGGGCACTGGGTGCTGTGGCTCTGGTGCTGCTGGCAGGGCTGCACAAACAGGGCTGCATGGATTCTTGTGAAACAGCAGAGGTGTGTGAAGGAGAATCCTAAGCACTTCCCTCTCTTTCCTTTCCTCCTGATGGGGGAAATTGTTGCTGCTGCTCCAGTATCCAGCTGGAGGAATGGTTTTTATGGCCATTAGTTGGGTCTATCCTAGAAGGGTAAAACTGCAGGAACAGGAGCCCCAAGCCAAGGTATTCCTGTAAGAGGGCTGAGCGGGTTCCCCTGGGCCCTGGACAGGCAGGAGGCAATGGCCCGCTCTGCCTCACTTATCCCAGCCCTCTCCGTTCCCTCTGGCTCCAAGAGGAAGCTCATTTCACTTTTATGAGGGCTGAAGAGCCCAAGCAAACAAAGCCTGAGGGTTTAGTCAGCACCAGCGGGTGCAGCACGTGCCTTTCCCTTTCTCCCCTCCTTTCACTCCTGCTGACAGCTCGGGCACGTGGTGCCTGCTCAGCTCCGGAACCTCTCAGCCTATTGAGCAGGGCAGGAGAGCTCCTGGCATCTCGGATGGGGCTCTTCTCCACCAGGTCCAGGCCATCCTGATGCCCTCTGAGCTCTGAGGAAACTGAGCAAGGCAGGGAAAGAAGGAGAGAGGTTCTGGAAGTGCATTGAAGCATGAGGATGCTCTATGGGGTGGAAAAATGATTCACAAAATCAAAAGCTTCCAGGTGGGAACAGCACAGCATTCCCCCTCCCTGCTCTTTCCTAGAGCCCTGTGTTACCACCAGACCTCTCCTTCCCGCTCCAGCAGTGATGGAGATGGAGGAATCACAGAGCTCAGGTTGTGGTCCCCAGGGCCTCAGTCCCCGCTACAAACTCTGCTCGCTGCTGGGCTGCTCCAAAACCTCTCCTCACTGCTGGGCCCACGCTCTGGGGCTGGGAATGAGGCATGGCTCATCCCTTCCTTACAGGAGTTTGGGAAATCTTTGTAAATAAGCCAAGAACATGAGAAACAGAAATTCCTCCTGTCCCAGGCCCTGCCTGACACTGTGCAGAGCCTTTGGTCTTGGCTCCTTCCTCCTCCCAAAGCCTCAGAGAAGTTCTGCCAACATTGCTCAGCCCCTTCCACCAATTAGCAGCTATCCGTTAACTCAATCACTCCATCAATTAACCCATCTCCTGGGGCTCCCCTTCCCCAGGTGCTGGCTGCCTTTGTGCTGCTCCTGCCTTCAGCCAGCCTGGGGATGGCTCAGGGTCAGCCCCATCCCTCTCATTGCTTGGAGTTCTGTGCTGACAGAGGGGAATGTGACCTCTGTGGCTTCAGCTTTCTTGCTTTTATCGGAGGAAGCGTGTGAGGATGCTGCTGGGAAGGCTGAGAAGCAGCCTGCAGCGACCTGGTCAGGTGTGAGGGATGCAGGAGGGGAAGAAATAAACTGCATGTGTTCAGTAAAATAAATCTTTCTAAAGGAGAAGGAAAGTAGTGGGGACTACGAGAAGAGAGGATGTTTTCAGTGCTTGAAGGGAACTCTGGAGAAAGAGAGATCCTTTTAAAGTGTGCCAGTAGGACGGTAGTAGTGCTGCTCCTTTGATGAGAGCTGCAGGCAGGAGGGCTCGCAGGTTATCCCAGGTTGGAAGAGGATGTGGCACTGCTGGGGAAGTTCCTCTGATGCATTCTGGCCCTACAGAAAAGGACACATCCCAGCCCAGCAGGAGCCAGAAGCAGAGGCTGCAGCCACGCTCACACCTCTGCCCTGCGCTGTCTGTGCTCAGCACAAAGGTTTTCAGGCCATGCTCTCAGCCCTTCCTGTCTGAGCCTGGAGTTTCCTTGCTGCTTTTCTCCGTTTTCCATGGTTCCTGCTGTTTCTCTGCCCTGACACACGCACACTGCTTTGCATTGGAAAGCATCACCCAGTGCCTCCTCTCTGCCCGTCCCTGGGCACATCCACAAGCTTCAGTTTTGCACGGCCTAAGCTGCAGAGTGATGCTGGTTTGTTTTATTCTCTCAGTGCTAAAGGTGAGTGGCAGGGACAGGATCAAGGCCCAGGAGGAAGAGGAAGGAATGTGGCTCAGCCAGGACAGCTCTGCAGGGCCAGCAGCTCTCAGGCAGCGTGATGGGCTGGCAAGGGAAATGGTGGAAGGCTGTGAACTGGGGATACCCAAACGGGNCCACTAACGATGCTGCCTTCCTGCAGAACACAGCGATTTCAGCGGAGGGCACGAGGCTCGGTGTTTGCGGTGCCCAGGCTGTACGGATGCCTTCTGGCATCCCTGCGCTGCCCATGGGCCCATCTGTTCACAGCAGGAGCGCGGGGCCATCAGGCAGTGCCGGATGGAGGCACGTTTTGACTCAAGGGGCAGAGGCTGTGCAGAGCCCATCCTTCCCCGTCACCTCCTTAATTGACACACTGAAAGAAGCCACATCTCCTGCCTGCTTGGGAGCGGCTCTGTAATTGAATTCAGCTCGACATCTCTGCTCCAGCCCCCCAGGGGCCCGGCAATTAGTGATGGATTTTTTCTCGCCTTGGGGATTTCTCTTTGCTCCCATTCTTTTTATTTAATGGGATCTATTGAGGAAAAACCGGTAGTAGTAAATCTCCCACCCCCATTTCCTACCTTTCCCAAAGGTGCGTTGTGAAGAAAAGTGTTTGGGCACTGAGAGAGGCAAATGAATGTCAGGGACTGAAAACCTGTGCATCCTTCCTGTCCTTTGTTTGCTCATCCTTCCCCTTGCTCCTCTCAAGACGTTCATTTCTCCTTGCCAAAACTGCTGTGTGCACTCCGCTCAGGATCTAATGAGACTGTTTTAGAAACTGCAAAGCTGAATTGGATCCTTCATGTTCCCCTCGGAGTGCAATGTCTCTTTAACCTTTCTCCCTTGGCATCCATCTCTCCCAGCAACCTATTTGCAATTCCTATTGTTGCAAAGAAATCCCAGTGCTGACAGAGTTTAAAACGGGGGTTGCTGGGGACTTGGGCACGCATTAGGGCTGGCTGCAGGAGGCACTTCTCCATGGGTCTGACTGAGCCAGGTCCTTCCAAGCCCTGGCACGATGTTTTCGTTGCTCCTTGAAAGGGAAAAGCAATTTGCATGTCAAAGAGAGGGAACGGGCAGGGGAGCAGCTCTCCAGTTTTTCTCCTCTCTCCCCGCTTCCCACAGGCTTCCCATTTGGCATTCCTATGCAGCAAACAAATGATCGCTGCATTCAAGCATCCGGGAGAGATCCTGGGGTTTCTTCAGCTGTTGGCTCCCGGTGCTCATCCCCCTTCAGCCTCGCCCCTGCTGCAGCGTGCAGGCAGCATCCCACGCAGCGCTGCGCGGTCCCCTGCCCACCGGTTCTCCCCCACGCGCGGTGACGCTCGAGGCTGCACGGGGAGGTGGGAGGGGAGGACGTGCAGGGATGGGTGGGGTGGGCTGGGGGTACCCAAGAGGAGGGGTGCTGAGCCCTGCTCCTTGTGCTTAGCAGGTGTGATGGGGGGAGGAAAGTGGGGAGAAAGCCCTTCCTGCCCCTCTCATTGGTGATCCACTGCATCGATTCTCAGGTACANCCTTGCTGCTTTTCTCCGTTTTCCATGGTTCCTGCTGTTTCTCTGCCCTGACACACGCACACTGCTTTGCATTGGAAAGCATCACCCAGTGCCTCCTCTCTGCCCGTCCCTGGGCACATCCACAAGCTTCAGTTTTGCACGGCCTAAGCTGCAGAGTGATGCTGGTTTGTTTTATTCTCTCAGTGCTAAAGGTGAGTGGCAGGGACAGGATCAAGGCCCAGGAGGAAGAGGAAGGAATGTGGCTCAGCCAGGACAGCTCTGCAGGGCCAGCAGCTCTCAGGCAGCATGATGGGCTGGCAAGGGAAATGGTGGAAGGCTGTGAACTGGGGATACCCAAACGGGGTGGGGGACAGGAGGGGGGATGTTGTGCTGTTCCCTGGCACCTGCTTTGTGCTCTCCTATCAGGAGCATAAAGCTGGAGGGGACGAGCAGGGCAGCTGGCACAAACAGGGCTGCACCTGCTTCCATCAGCTGGGAAGGTCGGTGGGGTTGGGTGATGCCCCAGCAGAACTCTGCCTCATTTCACTGGGCTGCAGGGGACTGTGGGCAGCATTTCCCAGTCCCTAAGGGAAACGCTAAGCAGTGCTGTAGCAGTCAGTTACCCAAATCACAGCACTGCGCTGAGCTCGGGGATGCAGCCAGGCTCGGTTCCGTTCAGGCAGCGCAAAGGGGGAAGGACGGGAGCTGCAAACGAATTCCCACTAACGATGCTGCCTTCCTGCAGAACACAGCGATTTCAGCGGAGGGCACGAGGCTCGGTGTTTGCGGTGCCCAGGCTGTACGGATGCCTTCTGGCATCCCTGCGCTGCCCATGGGCCCATCTGTTCACAGCAGGAGCGCGGGGCCATCAGGCAGTGCCGGATGGAGGCACGTTTTGACTCAAGGGGCAGAGGCTGTGCAGAGCCCATCCTTCCCCGTCACCTCCTTAATTGACACACTGAAAGAAGCCACATCTCCTGCCTGCTTGGGAGCGGCTCTGTAATTGAATTCAGCTCGACATCTCTGCTCCAGCCCCCCAGGGGCCCGGCAATTAGTGATGGATTTTTTCTCGCCTTGGGGATTTCTCTTTGCTCCCATTCTTTTTATTTAATGGGATCTATTGAGGAAAAACCGGTAGTAGTAAATCTCCCACCCCCATTTCCTACCTTTCCCAAAGGTGCGTTGTGAAGAAAAGTGTTTGGGCACTGAGAGAGGCAAATGAATGTCAGGGACTGAAAACCTGTGCATCCTTCCTGTCCTTTGTTTGCTCATCCTTCCCCTTGCTCCTCTCAAGACGTTCATTTCTCCTTGCCAAAACTGCTGTGTGCACTCCGCTCAGGATCTAATGAGACTGTTTTAGAAACTGCAAAGCTGAATTGGATCCTTCATGTTCCCCTCGGAGTGCAATGTCTCTTTAACCTTTCTCCCTTGGCATCCATCTCTCCCAGCAACCTATTTGCAATTCCTATTGTTGCAAAGAAATCCCAGTGCTGACAGAGTTTAAAACGGGGGTTGCTGGGGACTTGGGCACGCATTAGGGCTGGCTGCAGGAGGCACTTCTCCATGGGTCTGACTGAGCCAGGTCCTTCCAAGCCCTGGCACGATGTTTTCGTTGCTCCTTGAAAGGGAAAAGCAATTTGCATGTCAAAGAGAGGGAACGGGCAGGGGAGCAGCTCTCCAGTTTTTCTCCTCTCTCCCCGCTTCCCACAGGCTTCCCATTTGGCATTCCTATGCAGCAAACAAATGATCGCTGCATTCAAGCATCCGGGAGAGATCCTGGGGTTTCTTCAGCTGTTGGCTCCCGGTGCTCATCCCCCTTCAGCCTCGCCCCTGCTGCAGCGTGCAGGCAGCATCCCACGCAGCGCTGCGCGGTCCCCTGCCCACCGGTTCTCCCCCACGCGCGGTGACGCTCGAGGCTGCACGGGGAGGTGGGAGGGGAGGACGTGCAGGGATGGGTGGGGTGGGCTGGGGGTACCCAAGAGGAGGGGTGCTGAGCCCTGCTCCTTGTGCTTAGCAGGTGTGATGGGGGGAGGAAAGTGGGGAGAAAGCCCTTCCTGCCCCTCTCATTGGTGATCCACTGCATCGATTCTCAGGTACAGAGAGGAGAAGGCTCCAGGGAGACCTCTCTGTGGCCTTCCAGTACCTAAAGGGAGCAGCGATGGGGCTGGGGGGGCTGTAACCCAACCATTCTGTGGTTCTGTGATCTTTAAGGACCCTTCCAACCCATTCTATGATTCTGTAATCTTTAAAGCCCCTTCCAACCCAACCCATTCTATGATCCTGTGAGCTTTAAGGACCCTTCCAACCCATTCTATGATTCTGTGATCTTTGAGGACCCTTCCAACCCAACCATTCTGTGATTCTGTGATACACATCCAGGAAAAGTTGCTCAGCTTTTGTAGGACAGCTGGGCCTGCTATAGGTGATGCCTGTCTGAATGGTTGCAAGGCAGAGAGTTTTTCTCTCCTTGCTTTTACTCTGTGATTCTTTTCCATTTTCCAGGAGGTTTTTCCATCTGTTTTTTGTTCACTTTCTACTGTATCTCCTGGAGCAGGAGAGCTGGGAAGATGCTCATGCATAAACCTGGGGATGCCGCTTCCAGCCCAGCGAGGCTCACGGTGCTGAGGTTGGTTACATCAGGAACACAGAGAACATCACAGCTCTGTCCCAGCCATCCCAGCACCCACCACCACTGACAAGAGCACTGTGCTGAGTATCTGCCCAGGATTGTTCTGGATGCTGGGACGGTCGTACCCGCTGTGTGGGTCCTGCCTCCAGCAGCTGTGAGGAGGAGGGAATCCTCGCCGCGAGGTTGTGCTGAGACATGGATGGGATCCCTGCCTCGGGGAGAAGTGTCTGCTTTCTGCTCCTGCTGCCTCACTTTCCCAGGGAGAGAGCAGGGAGAGCCATCTGCAGCTCTGCGTTCACATGGGTGGGAGCAGTGCTGCTGCCCTGCGAGTGTGTGGGGTGGTTCTCACCTCATTTCCTTTGTGGACAGAGAGGAGAGTTATCAGGAGGCTGCACCTGCTTCCAGCTGGGGAGAGGAAACACCGCTGGAGGGGGCAGAGGGTGGTGGCAGTGGTAGGGTCTGACACCATGCCTGTGGCCAAGGTGGATGGAAAATCATTGCCATCAGCGGGAGAGGGCTCAGGGTGAAAGTCATCATCCTGCTGGGCTGTAGGACTGAGCCCACAGGAGGCTGCAGCTCTGCTCTTTGCTCTGTGCTGCTCCTGAGCAGGGAGCACCCACCTGCCCCCATCTCCTCCCTGCTGCGTTTGCACTTAGGTCCCAAGGAGCCTCCACTCTGCCCTGCTGCATCCTGAGAGCCCTGGAGGCCCGGAGGGGATGTCCAGGGATGGAAGCTGCACAGCCCGAAGGAAAGCAAGGGAGGAGAATACATCTGGGCCAGGGGTGATCCTGTTAGTGGTGCATTAGTGGGGAAATCGAGTTAAGTGGTTCGATGAGGGATGTGAAGGGACTCGGTGGAGACTTCCAGTCTGCCTGATGGGCGCTGTCCCCCGGGTTCTCTGCCCTGCTATGAAGCCAGGCTGTGCTGTTTGCAGACTGTGCTTGATGTTTTCAGACACTTAACTGGATGTTAAGTGTCTCCCCAGAAGCACACGGGGATAGAGAAGCCAGGAGCTGGGAGGAAGCACTAGAGAGAAAGCAAGCTGGGTGCTGCTCTCACGGGGTTGTGCTGGATCCGAGCTCCTGACCCTGAGCACGACAAAGAGCCCTGGGTGTCCCCCACCCATGGGCACAACCCCAGCCCTTCCCCAGCACCAAGGTGTCCTTGGAGGCCCCTTCCTGCAGGAGGAGCTGGGCAGCAACAGGGCACAGGGCTGCTTACCTTTGCGTAATAGGGTTAAAGCACCGCCTCGTTAGAGCCCTCAAATTAAGTCACCACCTTGCTGGGTCGATACTGTTTTCCATGATGCACTCGTGACCCTGAGCCCAGGAGATGGATTGATGCTGGGAGGCTGAAGTGC
>WBMW01004456.1:598414-610687 GCA_013396635.1 Penelope pileata | reverse complement strand
GGGGAGTGTGCGGATGCTGTCTGGCCCTGCATGCCCATCTCCTGGGGCTTGGGGCTTGTTTCAGAGAACTGTGAGAGGGGTGGAGGGTCCTTGTCTACCATGGCAGCAGTGATCTCAAGGAGTGTCTGTGCTGGGAGCTTGGCCAAAGGGTTCCTCCAGCTGCCTGGACCCCTCTGCAGAGGCATTGGCTGCTGGCCCCCAGGTTGCAGGGGCTCAGCTGGGCGCTGGCTCTGAGCGAGGAGTCCCTGGTGCTGCCTTTGGGGTGAGCTGTGGGGCCGTTTGGGACCCTGAGCGCCAAATCCCTGTGCTCTGATCTGCAGCCAGGCCATCTCGAGTCTGTGGATCCTGGCAGCCCCAAATCCCAGCCCTGGGATGCCTGCAGCTGGGCAAGCTCCCCACGCAGTGACATCCTGTCCCCTTCCAGGGGATCAGGGCCACCCACCCTGCTCCAGGTGCCAGGGACCTCTCGAGTGGGTGGACTGGGGCAAAGGGTGAACCCTCCTGGGCCGAGTCTGCCTCTGTTGAACATCTGTGCAAAATCCAAGCCTTCTGCAGAGCCAGCACTTCTCAGCCCCTCACTGGGAGCAGAGGGGCAGAGGGGCTGTCACAGCCCCACACCATTCCTCGCCCCCATCCCATGGAGCCAAACATCTCCTGTCCCCAGGATGCCCACATCCCTGCCAAACCAGAGCACCTGGCTGGAGGTTGCTTCTTTTTTTCTTTTTTCTTTTTCATTTTTCTTTTTCACTTTTTTTTTCTTTTTCCTTTTTTTTTTCTTTTTTCTTTTCTTTTTTCTTTTCTTTTTTCTTCTTTCTTTTTTCTTTTATTTTTTTCTCTTCTCTTCTCTTCTCTTCTCTTCTCTTCTCTTCTCTTCTCTTCTCTTCTCTTCTCTTCTCTTCGTGTGGATGCGGTGATGCTGCAGTCGGCTGCCACTTGTTTCGAGGTTTATCTCTGGCTTGCTTAGAAATCTTTGTTCCTCCCATCCCAAGGGCCCTCTTAGGAGCTGGAGCCCTGCTGCAGCCCAGAAGGCTCTGATGTTCCTCCAGCAGCGATGCAGAGCAGCACGAGGCCCTCTGCGAGGTGCAGGGCTCTTTGGTCTGAAAATTCCTGGTGTCACAGTGAGAGGATGGAAGAAACTTTCGTGTTTTTCTGGCGCAGGAGCAGATCCTCACCCCGAGGAGCTCATCCCTGGCGTGGAGGGCTGGGATCAGGAGCTGGCCCTGTCCTGGCAGCAGGGCTGCCCCGAGGAGGCATTGCTGAGCTCTCTGCTCATCCCTGTCTTGCTACCAAGGAGGAGAAAAACACTCCTGCAGAGCGTAGCCAGAAATAGCCCGGGCCTCGAGCAGCCAAAAAGCTTCCAAGGGGAAATGTTTCAAGTGCTGGGAATTTGGCCTCTCGAGCTGTGCTGCAGGCTCCTGTGCTGTCATCATGCCCAGGGAAAGGCAGAGCCTCAGTCCCAGCGCCATCCTCATGGTCACCAGCACAGCTCCTGCCTTGGAAGGGCTCAGCAGGTGATGGGCAATGTGTCCCAATGGATGCGGTGCCCCAGCGTCCCCCAAAATCCCATCGCTGGCTCAGGGTGCCCTGAGATGAGGCCACCAGCACAGTGCTGGTGAGAACAGCATGTGGGTGTCCTTAAAGGGAGCACAATAAGGACTGATAAACTCAATCAGCCCCTTTCCCATGGAAGGGAGGAGCGGGGGGCAGCTCCTTGCCTGTCCCTGGGAAGGGCAGCAGATTCCTGCGCTGTCCAGACGGGGTTGGAGTCACACCACGAAGCAAATGCTCTCCCCCCAGCACGCATTGCAGGCTGCAGGGAAGATGCACGTTGCTTCACTGCTCCGGTCCCACTGCTCACTCACCCACGGGGACCTCCTGGCCGACGTTTCCACGTGTCAGCATCCTCTCACCACCCCAGAGCAAGGGCACAACACAGCAGATGCTCGGAGGAGGAGGGGACACCTCGTCACACAGCAGCAGCTTTGCTGCAGCTCAAGGCTGCTCCATCTCTTCACTTGGGGATGTGACCCCGTGACCAAAAAGCTTTAGGCCCCCCCAGGCAGGCTGCAGCCTCCTGTGTCCCCAATTGGTCCCCAAGCACCCCGTACTGATGCCGAATGCTGAGTGGTGTGGGTGCATGTAGGAGGTCACTCAAGACGTGCCGGCTTTGCAAAACAGACCCTGTGATGAATATAGGATCGTCTATTTTAAGTTTTATAGGGGGCATTTTCCCTTGCCAGGAGCTGGAGGAGAGAGGACCCGGGTACCATCTGCCCAGGGGACTGGTGAATCATCCTATTTTCCAGTTAACCACACTTGTTTGCTTTGGGAGATCTCCAAGTGAAGGGGGAAGAAAAAGAAAACCCAAGCCATGGATCTTTTCCCACACAATAAGAAAAATGCTTTTTTTTCTTTTTTTTTTCCTACAAAAGCCAGTGTCAACTCTGCTTTTACTTAGCAGTGGGCTGGATAAAAATAGGCAGTGAAGTCATGACGCCTTCAGAAGAAGAACCAGGTACGGCCTGGGGAGGGGAGGGGGAGCTCAGGCCTGGGGGAGAGGGATGCTCTGTGCAGAGCAGCTCCCCAGTGCCTCGTGCTGTCCCGCTGTGCCCCGGGGGGAGGCAGGAGGCTCTCTGGTGGATGCCCCAAAGTTCAGATCCTCATTCCCATGACCACGATGGGGCCCAGCAGAGCCTAGGATGTTTTGCAGAGCTGTAGGGCAGCAGTAGGGGAGCGATGCCCTGGGGTTGGGCTCCCACTTCCCCGTGGCTCTGTGGCTGCAGCCTCCTCTCTTCCCTTCCTGCTCAGATCTGTCTTTTTCTCCCATTCTATCACCGTGCCACAGACTATTTGGAAGGAGTGTACATGTGTGGGGCTTTGTTGTCTCCCCACTGCAGGGCTAGCTCTGCTGATGAGTGAAAACACCCCAAATTGCTGCTCCTCCCCATTGCTATGGGGCACTGCGGTGTCCCCTCAGCCCCACGGAGCTCTGGCTCTGCTCCTGCCAAAGCCACCATCGCTCTGTATCCTCGGCCCCAAGTACCACCATGGGATGCACTGAGATGAGCTTGGCAGGCCTCAGCACGACCTTCCATGGGCATTTGTTTGCGTGCTTGGAAACAATGCCGGAGCTGCAGGGAGATGCCAATTGTGGGCAGCAGAAGGATGCTGCGCAGCAGGGGCAGCACGCCCGGCCAGAACGGGGACCAAGGTTTGCACTTTCCATTCCCAGATTGAAGGCGAGGGTATTTTTCCCCTTCTACTTCAATAAAACTTGCAATGAAAAAAAAAAAAGCACAGTCCAAGTGGAAACTTCAGCCTCGCTCACGAGGAAGGAACCTTCTATCAACAAGAGAATGCACACGGGGGGGGGGAAACACGTCCTTTTCTGCTTGGCCAAGAGCTGTGGGGGGGGTGAACACCTCCGGCCGGAGGCTGAGCTGCTCTTTTTCTGCAGCAGGAGCCCAGCGAGGGGGATGTCTGCATTTCTGCTCCACTGCTCACTGGGAACCAGCGTTCTCACCGGGACCATGGGCTCAGCCCGCGGCAGCACTCCCGGATTTATTTTTGTCCGGGCTTGGAGCGGGGTGCGGAGATCAGGTGACGGTGCCCGAGGAGCTGGCACCGCTCATCCCGGTGCCGTGTGTGCACAATTCCATGGAGCAGAGAATGGGTTGGCCCACGGCCAGGCAGCCCGCAGCCACTCTGCTCGGCTCAGTCCATGCTTGATGGAAAATAGGATCCTCCCCGCCGTTGTGGGGCTGCCAATGCCCATTGGTGCATGTCTGGGGGGTCAAAACCAGAGGTTTTACTTTGATGCTGGAATTAGAAGCTCTGCGTCACCAGGTTCTGGTGAAATAGAATCGTGGGTGTTAAGGGAGGTGACCAAGGTGACATGCAAACCACTGTGGCGGAGCCAAGGGAATCCCAGCTTCCTGGTGAACATCCTCCAGCACTAAGGTGCCTCCTTCCCACATGATTTCCATGGGTTGGGCTGGAGCCCAGCTGCCCCCCCACGTCCCCACGCTGTCCCCACGGAGCCATCAGCCTCGTGGCTGAGATAACCTCGAGCAGGTTCATTTATCACAGTGGCCAAATCCCAGCAAGCTCAGACACAACGATAAATGCTGCAAGTTCATGGGGCACATCAGGGAACCTCGAGCTTCTCGCTGACTCCAAAAAGCACCGGGACGTTGGGTGCACCAGGAGCTGGGTGCATCCTCCTGGACCACAGCACGAGGGAGCTCCCAGGGACGCAGAGCTCCATTGGGTGGTGGCCCTGAGCCCTGCGCTGTGACACAGTTCCAGAGGGAGCCACGCGCTCTGCAGCAGGAACTGGGGGGATTTGGGCTGTGGCCTGCGAGCAGCACACTGCCAACATCATCCCCTTATTGCCTAAATCCCATCGCATGATGTGAATGTGGAAGGACCCGAGCGAGCTCCCACGCCTGGCAGGGACACGGTGCCATCGTGGCTCCTGCAGCTCGCTGCCATGCACGCAGCAGGTGATTTCTGTTGACGCCGTGGCTCCGGGGGCTGCAGGATGGCTCGTGGCATATGGAGATGTACAGCCTGTCTGGCAGTGCTTCATCGAGTCTAACGCAGCACCAAGGTGCTGACCCTCCTGCCTTTCTGCTGCTCAGAGATCTGCGGGGTTGAGACCTCTCCCACAGGACTGCAGACACCCGGCAGAAGGGACACAGGCACAAAGCATCTCTGAGCAGAAAGTCCACAAACACACACACACAAGGGAAATTGTGGTTGCCATCAGCCAGCCCCCCATGTAGGAAATGAGTGCTGCTTTCTGGATGGACTCCTGCAGATGTTTAACGCTGAGCTGACCCCGAGAGCTGCCCACGTTGGGTGCAGGTGGGGTTGGGAGCACGGGGTGCACCCACACAGAGCTCTGTGCCTCTCTGGGCTCGTTAGGGACAGTGTCAGGGATGTCTTGGTGGCAGCCAGCACTGTCTGGTGCTCCTCAGTGGCAGTGGTGTCCCCAGCTGAGTGCATTGCAAGGCTCAGGATGGACTCAGGGGAAGTGGGGAAGAGAAGGACCAGGCGCTGAAAGCAAGGTGAAGTGAGAGCTGAGCAGCCTTTGGAGGCACAGTTTCCTGTTGGCTTGCTGATTGCCGGCCTGACAGCTTATTCTCCATCCTTCCTTCCATGAGAGGACGCTCAGTTTTGGCTCAGGTGCGTCTTCCTGACATACCTGAGCAGGGCAGCAGGACGCCTGTGCTCGTTGCAGACTCACAGACAGCAGAGAACCTTCACCCCTGATGTGTCTTCAACCCAAGCACGTGTCCTGCTTTGCTCAGGAGGGGGGAAACAGCTTGGCTTGGGCCTTTCCATTGCCATGCACGTCCTGTTTGGAAACACAGGGACCAGGAGGGCGTTCATGCTGTGCCAGGAAGGATGCAGCCAAGGGTACCAAGGTGATGCTGGTGCAAACTGGAGCTGTCAGCGATGGGAGCAGAGATCTCAGCTGCTGGGGAGGAGCCTGGGGAGAGGGATAAAATTGGGAGAGGGGAACGTGCAGAGCAGCTGTGTCCCTGGGACCGAGGCAGGACGGGCTGCTCTCCCTGCAGGGCACGGACGTCTGCCAGGAGGGGTTTGGAGAGCTCAGGGCCTCCAGCACAGCCCATGCTACTGCAAAGCTGGAGGGTGACACACAGATCCCCTCCCTGGCCCCTGTCCCACGGCCGGGGACACCTTGCAGATGGAAAGCTCGTGCTGCTCCCAGGGGCTAAGAATACCTCGGGGAGAAGGTCAGGTGGGCAGCAGCGGGGGCAGCTCCGGTTACCGGCTGGCACGCGGCTGCCAGAGCTCTGGAGATGTCTGGGGACGTCTTGGGATGGCTGCAGCCCTTTTTCTGGGTAGGTGACAGCACCCACGTGTGAGCTGTCCCCCACTGCAGCATGGAGCTCACCCCCGTGCCCTGCACCCCAATGTCACCGTGCTGTGCCCTGCTGCTCCATCCCCCAGGACCGCCCCACTGCCGTCCCACGCAGCCGATGTCCCAGCAGAGAGGGCTGTTCCTGCTGGAAAGCTGCTTAGCAGCTTAGGGAAACAATAAAAGTAGTATTATCTTCAGCAGCGAGGCAGATGGTTTGGATGATTGGTTTGACTTTTAAGCTGGATTTCAGCTACGGATATTCTCATTTTTAACAATTTTTGGCTGGTCAGACTCCGGCAGCATAATCCCCAGATTCCCTCTCCCCGTAAATCCAGTTCTCTCCGTGCTGGGCACTGTGGGATGCACACCTGCCCTGGGGGGGATGCAGGGACCTGTGTGGGAGGGGGCACCTGGTCACCCCCCGCCATGGCATGGCCAGCAATGCCATTGCCACCGCCATCTGCCAGTTGTCACCATGGCCACCACAGCCCAGTCACCGCCACCCAGCGGGGACACCAAGCCGCTCTCTTCCCATCCAACGTGGAACGCAGCGTGCTGCAAACACACGGCTGGCAGGAACACAGGCGTGAACTTCCCCCCCCACATTGTCTTCACAGTGAGATTTATTTAGCCTTTCTCCTAATGATCAGGAGCTGAGGACTTCCCCCCACCATCTGAGCGCTGCCACCAGCTCCTCCTGCTGACACCCAGCACCTGCTCTCGCTGTCACCCCCACACTGTGCTGCCAGACCGGGTGCTGTCGGGGTGGGGGCACACAGTCACGCCCCTACACTGGGAACCCATGGTGACCCCTGCAGTGGGAACCCATCCCAGAGAGCATCGGGGTCTGCCTTGCTCCAGGGCTTGCCAGCAGCCTTCAGGTTGCTTCTGTACACTTGGCTGGAGAAGGTGTTGGGGATCCAACCCACGGCCAAACCCATCGGGGTTGGGGAAGGGTCCTCCTGAGGACGCTTCCACCCAAATCAAAGCCATCCCTGGGGCTGTCAGCCCCAATGCTGGGGGCTGTGCACTGCATGCCCAGCACAGAGCACGGGCTGCAGGTATTGGTTGCACAGCTCAAGTGCCCCAGGTGCCTGCACAAAGGAAGCCAGCACCCAGCACAGCCCTCCTGGTAGAGTCGGCTTTATTAAATGAAACTCCCCCAAAAAACAAGGGTTGTCTCTGTGTGTGACGTTAAATTCATAAACTGGGCAAAAGAGGAAGACTTTTACAGAGGTCAAAGGTCACCCAAAACATCCCTTTAAGAGGAATAAGCATTCGTTTTCTGGTGCCATTGCATGCTGCGAAGGGAGTGGGGAGCGATGGGGATGAAGGGTGCGGGGGCTCCGTGCCATCCAGTGCAGCCAAAACCTCTTCCCTGCTGCTCCCAGGTAAGGAAACAACCAGAGGATAAAATATAGTAAAATGGTTTAAGGCATAGGGGTGGTTTCTGAGGATGGTTTGAAGGAGGTGACCCTGCGAAGGGTGGGCATTGGGTTAGGGCTGGTGCTGCGATGCCCGGTGGGTACCAGGGATGCTGATCCCCAGCGCCTTTCCCCCGCTGGCTCCCGGGGGCCTGGCGAAGCAGTGCCAGCGCTGCCAGGCTTATCTTTAGCTCTGTTCCCTCCCTCGCCCCCGCGCCCACCTCCTCGCCGCGCACCGCGGCCCCCACCACAACACGCCGTTATATAAGCGCTGGCAGCAACCATCTGGGGCTGAGTCAGAACCCAAGCGGACAGCGAGCCCACCAGGCTGGGGGCAGCCCCCAGGGAGCGGGCTGGGGGGGGTTCACCCCGATGCTGTCCCCATGTGGCTGGCACCCTGCTCCCCACACGGGTGATGCAGCCCACTGAGCAGAAAGGGGACAGCGAGAGGAGATGAGTGGGGTCATCAGGCAGAAAGGAGGGGAGGGCTTAATTACCCGCTGATGAGGTATTGCCAAAACACAGGTGCCAGCTGGAAGCAGAGGACCAGCATCAAATACCCGAGGAAAGGGCTCTGGTGTGCAGCCCGGACATAGCTCCTCACCCCTTCCCATTTGCAGCCCTGATATCTGATCAGAAACCCTTCTGCGTCCCTTACAGCAGCACCACGGCACCAGATTGGGCTCCACATGTGCTCCTGTGCGGCTCCTTCCCCAGAGCCCTGGGGTCTCTCCTTTGTTGGTCTCTCCGGGAGCTGCATCGTGGCGAGGGTTTGTGCCCTGAATTCGGCAGCATTGTGCTGATTCATGATGGCTTGTCACAGAAACTGCCTAAAACCGACAGAAAAAGGGATGCTGACTCATGTGTTTGCCTTCCCCGGAGCGGGGAGAAATGTGAAAGGTGAACAAAGTACTTAACGGGTGGTGATTACATTCAGCACTGAGAAATTCAGTCCGTACTAAGAAGCCACTGTGCTGTTACTAAAAGAGGCCTTTTACAATTAAAAATAAAAAATCGTATTTAAGATTTTAACCTTGACAGTGACCTTTTAACAACAAGTGTAAGGAAACCCTTGGTTTTGTCCCACTGATACTCATAAATGGGTGTTAAGGAGAAACGCCAGACGCCGTGCTTCTGGTCTCCCTGCAGGGTGCTGGGGACCGTTCCCTGTCCTTACTCCGTTACACAGTGGGGATAAACCAGCGTGGGACGGAGAGAAACATGCTGCAAGGGGGCAGAGAGCAAAACCCTCCTTGGGAGAGCCCTTGGCACTGGAGGAAGGAGTCAGAGGTCCACCTTAATGCAGGATGAAAAAGCAAATTGCTGGCAGGAGAGCAGAGATGCTGCTCCGTTGCTATGGTTACAAGCAAGCATCCCTGGGTATCGCCCTGTGGTACCCGAGCTGCTCCTGGATGCCTGGGCTGGTGAAGGGGCAATTTGGGTGGGTGATGGAGCAAATGCAGAGGGGTTTGTAGAGGCTGAGCTTTGCCAGGAGGGAGGATGCACCCAGGCTGTGTGCAGGAGCTGTGTGGGCAGTGCGGTCAGGGCAAAGCCCTTGTTTCCACCCCTACAAAGTGTGGTGCCTTAGCACTGCTGGGAGGGATGCGATAGGGAACACGAGGGGTTGGGTTCAGGCCCTGTCTGACCCAGCACGCAGCACACAGACCCTCACCACTCATCCTGGTGGGAATTCACAGCTGGCAGAGCCCCACAGACCCTCCTGCCTCTGCAGGTGAAAAGACCAAAAATCTCTGCAGGGTGTAGAGAGCTGCCCAAGCGCCCAGAAACCAAAGGGAAAGAGGCAGGAGGGCACTTGGGCTGGTGCAGTGGTGAGAGAAGAGAGGGTTTCACAAATTAAAGACATCTCAGGTATTAGAAGTGGAGGCTACCACCGAAGCAACAGCCTCAACACCTCTGCTGGCTGCACAGCATCCTCCCACAGCCCCCGGGTGACCCCTGGGTCTGGCTGACATCCCTGCCCCAAACGCCCTGCCCTGACCATGAGAATGGTCAGAGTGGAAATGAAATGCAGGGACCCAGCATCCTGGGAGCCAATTTCAGGTGGCAGCCTGAGCTCAGCTCCCTGGGGATTTCCACCCTGAGCAGCCACCGCAGGAGGAATTTCCAAGGCAGCGCTGAGCGTCCCTGGGGAGCTGCCGGCTCCTGGATCATTAAATGCTTCCACCAACGAAGCGTTGGCTTTTGATGGCTGCACGAGGAGTCAGCAGGAAGCAAACCCCAAGAGTTGGTGTGAAGTGCTTGTCCCCAGAAGGGACACTTTTAGGGACCTGCAGGACCACCCTGTGCTCTCCCCAGGGCAATTGGGCACCCAAAATGCAGCCCCAGGAGAGCAGAGATGTTCCCCACCTCCCCGCCGTATGCCTGCAGCAGCCCATTGCCTCTCCCAACCACCCCTGCTCCGCTCCTCAGCGAGAGCAAAGATTCCAGAAACGCATCTGGTGCAGATTTAAAGGCATTAAGAGTCAGAGATTGGTGGCTGGTTCTAATAGCTAATCATTATTAAAAGATCGCTCCTGATTTCTAAGATAGATCTGTCTGGCTTCAGCTTCCAGGAAGAGGCTGTTCCCATGCCTTGCCCCAGTAGATTGAGTTATCTCCTGCTCCTGCTCGCTCCCCATGACAAATGCTGCAATCAAAGCACCTCCCTGTCCCCCCCATCCACGTTCTGACATCATGCTCAGCCCCAGCCCTACCTTTGGGGATGGCAGTGAGTGCCTGGCAGGGATTTTTCTGCTTTATGAGCAAAACTCTCCCTGCCTGTTGGGCAATGAACCCCTTGTGTGCTGCTCTGCTTCCTTGGGCCGTGCTGCACCACTAAAGGCACTGAAGCCATCTCTCAGGGGAGGCAGTGCCCTTAGGAAGCAGATCCTCAAGGGCAGCCAAGGATGCTCAGGGAGATTTGTGGGGTCAGCCCGGCATGGCTGCGCTCCACCGCTTCCCATCTCCGCTCCCTGCGCTGTCTCAGCGGCTGCACTGGGGCTGCAGGAGCTCACGGTGCACCCAGCACTGCACACACGGAGCGGCTCCATTTTAGGGCTTCAGCATCCCAGAGCCCTGATTCCCCCATTCCCCCAAATCATGCCCAGCCCAGCCAACCCCAGCACCCTCCTGTCCCAGCGAGAGCCCTGTGCACCCCGCTCCCAGCCCCCAGCTCCCCTTGGGAAGGGCTGACACTCAAACACAGGGTTTCTCCTCCCACCTCGATGCAGCAAAATTTGCTTGAAAACTCCTCAAAATGACCCATTTTCACCCAAACCATCCCCAGGGGCAGGGCAGTCCCGCTGGCCCCAAGGCTTGCTCACCTATAAAGTGTGACAGCAGAGAGCCTACAGATCCCATCTCGAGTGTGCTCCAGCCTGAGAGCCCTCTGTGATCCTTAAAACACACAGCATGACACCAGGTATTTTAAATAGATCAAAATACATTTATTACATATTTATATTATTTTCTCTATTCTATTTATATCTTTTGGAGACTCTTATATATAATATATATATAATATATTTAAAATAACATAAAATTGGCCAGTTTTGTCGTCTGAAATACATTTTACAAATATATATATACATTGTCACATATATCTCAGATATATGTGCAATGAGACAGAGAAACACCGGAGGTGGAGAAGGTACAGAGACTTTCATTGCATCCATCAGCTTTGCTACCGCTGCACATCACCGTGGCCCTGGAGAACCCACTCTGCCTTTTACCCCTGGGAAAGCAGTGCTCAAAGCCTCAGCCCCAAAATTGCATGGGGCAGAGCCTGAGGGAGCCCCGAGGTGTGGGGTTTTTTTGGGGGGATGGAGAAGGGAAAATGGGGCGTTTCTGGGGTGGTACCCACCCAGGGGGGTTTGCCTGGATCCAGCCCTGTGCCAGCCCCGGTGGCAGCATCCCTGAATTGGGGGGGGCAGGGCAGGACCCGGCCACGTGCTCAGGCAGTGCAAGAAATGGGGCTGGGGGGGTTTGGGGGGCTCTTTTGGTTGTCAGCACGCGAAGAAAGGGGAAGAGCGGGAGGGTTTAAAAATAAACGTATTAATTCCGCCTTGTTAAAGATAGAAAAGGTGGCTCTGGGTTCGTTGCCTACAAAAGGTTGGGAGGTCCAAGCTGACACTGCGCTATGGAAGGTGGAGAGCTCGGTGGTTGTCCCAGCCCGAAGCCTCAGTGCACTCCGTTGGGTTATGGGGGGGGCTCAGTTATGGACAGCCACGGCCCCCACCCTGTCTCCGACTCGGGGACCCCAAGGAGTGGGACCACATCTTGGGGGGGTGCAGGTGGAGGCTCTGTGTGAGCATCCCTGGGGCTCATAGGGCTGCGGGGCCGGAGCACGCTGTCTGCAGGGTCAGTGGGGCTGTGCCTTCCTGGCCCCCCAAGGATCCCCCATGGAAGGTTCAGCCTCAGCTGGGGCAGTCTGGGGGGGCTGAGCCCCCAGCTCAGCTCTGAGCATCCCTCCGGGAAGGTCCCGCTCTGTGCCAACACCAAAACCCTGAGAACATCCCAATGCTTTTTCAGCCCCTCCTAAGAACAACCACCACTTTGGGGCTGTTTCTGCCTTTTTTACCAATTCTCTTGGACCACGCATGTGATAAAACCACGGACGAGCTGCCACCAGGAGCTCTGGACACTCATGGGTAGGGAAAAATAACCCTGATACCTTGCATGGCAATGTGCCCATAGCTGGGACGAGGATGTACAGTGCGGATCCAACCACTCCCCAGAGCCAGAGCCTCACCAGTGGGGTTTGGGGAGGGAACAGGAGCCAGGGAGGCCCCAAATTGGCCTCTCTGGGCTCACCCCCACCTCCCTACGCAGTAGTTTAAAAATACATCTGTATATATTATTCTATTCTCCCAGGTAACACTGTACAATCATACAAGTTTCTTTAAAAGCAATAATTTACTTAAAGACATCCCTATTTCTCTTTTGGTTTTTTTTTTT
>WBMW01004456.1:577423-598376 GCA_013396635.1 Penelope pileata | reverse complement strand
TTTTTTTTTTTTTTGTACAAATATTTACTGTGAGTTATATGTATTTATAAAGAAATTAACCCTCTGAGAATCCTACAGCAGCAAGATGTGCACCTTTTTTAATAGAATTATTATTTATTCAAAAAGAACCTAAAACCACTTAAAAGCATTTCTTTAAAAAAATAAATAAGTAGTGCACACACAAAATCTCTCTGTTCTCCCTCCCCCCCCCCCATCCCCCTGCCCACCCCCCCAGATGCTGTGGGGCAAAAAGCAGTGGCAAAACCCTCCCCATTGGGTGCAAAGGGACCCGCAATGGGATGCTCACTGCCTTGGGAAGACAAATATCATGGCCAGCACCCAATGGCATGTCCCAGTGTGTCCCCAGTTTCGGGGACAGTTTTGTCCCCGAAATTTTGGGGACTTGGGACACTCGGTGCTGAAACAGCCAGCCCCTTTCCCAGCAGTGCCCCAGGAGGGGATGGTTTCTCCCCGTGGTTCTTTGTCAGAGGAAGCCAAAAATAATGCAGCCCCTGGGCAGGGGGTGAAGCTGCGGGGAATGGAGATGGGAGCAGAGAGGGGAGGAAACGGGGCTGAGCCCCAGAGGTGATGCTGCTGAGAACGAATCCTGCCCGTGCTGCCAACATTTGGACTGGGCTGCAACCCCTGGCCGTGGCTTGCCTGTTGTGGGGTGGGGAGAGGAGAGTGCCGTGAGCCCACAGAGCCAAAACACCGCTGCAGCCCCCACTCCCAAGCCCTTATGGCTGCAGCTGGGTGCGGGATGCCAGCAGCACCCAGCCCTCCTGCAGCATAGGGAGCTGGGCTGGACTCTGGGCTGCAGGGAGCATCTTCCCAACTTCCCTCCCTGCAGAGGGAGCGATGGCTTCCCGAGCACGGCGTGTTTGCCTCGTGGCATAGGAAAAGGCAAACCAGCGTGCCAGTGAGGGCAGCCCAAAAATGCAGCAGGTGGTGGGACAGAGCGATGGGGACGGGGCAGGATGGGTGTGGGATGAGCATGGGGTGAGTTTGCATCTCTAAGGCACGATCCACCTCGAGGCTGGGACACGGGGACGGGGCAATGTGCAGGACACAGTGGGGTTTCCCGACTGGCATCTGTTGTTTCTGGAAAAGCATCTGCCTCTGAAGCAGGGCTCTGCGGTGAGCGGGGAACCCATAAATCCCAGCCCAGCAGAGGCTGCACGGACACTGCTGTGCCCGGACGGACAGAGCTCACGTCCTGCTCCTGGGCTGCAGGAAATGCAACCCAACAAGCCAAGTTTCACCTTGTTCTCCACGTTTCAAATGTTTTTTTTTTTTTTTTCCAAGGAGAAAACACCCCATTGGTTGGTGGAATGGGAAAACACCCGAATTTGAGAACTTTCAAGTCTGCCTTTTGTGCTTTTCATCACTTCATCCTCGTTATGGTGGAGGTTACGAATTCCCCGCTGGAGACGCAGCACTGCAGCTGCTGACGCCCCAGACCCGATTTCCACCCTGAAGATCAATATTTCCAGAATGTGGCTAATTATTGTGTTTACAAGGACTCCTTCTATAGCGGTCTGGCTTTTCCTTATTAGCTACTTTGCTGGTAATTACGCTACTCGCTTTCACTGCCACGGACCTGCAGCCACTTACGTCTGTTTTCTGCCTATGGAGCATTTCCAGTGGAAAAAAAAAAAAAAAAACCACCCCAAAATCAGATGCTGCCTTGGCTTCAAGCCCCTGCATCTGCCCAGCAAGTCTCCGCTCAGAAGACCCCGGTGGCTAATTCATTCTTTTGCTCACTTTTAAAAAATACTGAATCACTTTTTATTTTTCAGATGTGATATTATTATTGTTGTTGTTGTTATTATTATTTTGGTAAACGGTCTCCCAAACGTTTCGTCGAGAAAAATAAAAACGCTCTGGCCTCCCCCTGCCTTTCCCCAAATTAAAAAGCAGGATGTTAACATTGCGTGGGGTTTCAAGTGTTGTTCTCGTGCAACCGACTCCCACCGCCTGCCCGAAGGAGCAGTTGTTTTGTTGTTGCAGCTCAGTTTACAAAAGAAAACAGAAAATAAAAATAAAAATAAAAAGAGAGAGTAAGATGGTTTTTTCCTGATATTTCCTCTTTTTGGATCTCGGCTCCAAGAAGACACTCGCGCTTTCCCCGTGGGGAGAGCTCAGCCCTGCAGACAGCGCGGGACACGCGTGCCCCGGGACCCCCCCGTGTCCCCAGGGTGCGGGGAGCGCCCGTGCCTGCCCCGTCCCCTCCTGCAGACCGCTCAGTGGTTATTGCGATGAAACTGAAAACTAGGAACAAGACTAATTTCTCAAGCATTCCTATGGCACTTGCATTGTTCTGCATAATTTGAGCGGGTTGTAGGGGAAGAGATTAGAGGAGGAAAAGAAATACCCTCGGAGAAGTCAGTGAGAGGACCCACAGTCATATTTCTGACTCCCTCCGGTACGACCTCTGATCCAAGGCTATCGTCGCCTGAAGCCGGTCGAACTCGTGTCTGTTGTCCGGGCTCAGGTCGTCCAAACCCCTGCTGTCGTCATCCTCCTCATCCTCGTCGCGGCTCATGAAGGCCAGCTCGTTCTCGTAGCAGAAGGAGTTGGTGCTGGGCAGCAGGAATTTGTTCTCCACCAAGTCCTTGGCGCTGCAGCGGGGGGTGGACGGGACCTCGTAGGTTTTGTGGAAGTGGGAATAGTCTACTTTGTACTGGTTTTTCTCCTCGAACAAGACGGGCTCGAAGCGGTGGCCCCACAGGATCTCGCTGGCCAGGTAGGAGCTCCGAGCTTGCGTTGTCATCGCGGTGGCTTCTACCATGCCTTCGAGGATGACCACGATCTCAAAGTCGTCCGTCTCCAAGTCCTGGCGGCTGATCCCGAACAGCGGGCTGTCTTCGTTGATCTCGTGGAGAATGGTAATGGGGGACACCAAGAAGATACGGTCCAAGCCTTTATCAAACCCCACGTCGATGTCTATTTGGTCGAGCGGGATGTACTCCCCTTCTTCTGTGATCCTGGGCTTAATTAACTGGGCTCGTACGTGGGCTTCTACTATGTGGCTTTTCCGGAGGTTCCCAACTCTCCACATCAGGCAGAGTTTCCCATCTCTCATCGCCACTACGGCGTTATGGCTGAAAAGTAATGTCTGGGCCCTTTTTTTGGGCCTGGCCATCTTTGCCATTATTGCACCAATCATGAAAGAGTCGATTATACACCCCACGATGGACTGAACGACCACCATGAAGACTGCGAGCGGGCACTCCTCCGTCACGCAGCGGAAGCCGTAACCAATAGTCGTTTGGGTCTCGATGGAGAACAGAAAAGCAGCCACAAAGCCATTGACCTGCAGAACGCAAGGCTTGAAGGTATCGTCTCCACCTGGGTTTTCTAGATCTCCATGAATGAGTGCAATTAGCCAGAAAATCAGCCCAAACAACAACCAGGACACCAGAAACGCCAAGGAGAAGAGCAGGAGCATATACCTCCAACGGATGTCAACGCAGGTGGTGAACATGTCTGCAATGTATCTCTGTGGTTTGTCATCCATGTTGGTGAACTCCACGTTGCACTGACCGTTCTTCTTCACAAACCTGTTCCTGCATTTCCTCCTGGTGTGGATTTTCCCATTGCCAAAGCCGTTGATCCCTGGCATGGTGGTCAACCTCAGTCCGTCTTCCTCGGAGGACACGATGCTGTACGGGTTGACTCTGCCTGCGGTCATCCCTGAGCCAAGCCCACAGTGAAGGGGAAGGGTCTCGCGACTCCCAGCGTCCCCCTGGCCCACCCCTGCCCACCCCCCAAATTCTGGTGCGGTGGAAGAGAAGTCCCAAGCTTCCACGTCTTGGCAGCCACGTCACCACGCGGGTCCCGTGAGAGGCTCTGCAACAAGAAAACAAAGACACAGCGTTAGCTCTCGTGGCAAAAGGACTCAAGGGTATCCCTCAAGTGGTTGCTGAATGTTGGGGAGGACCTCCCTGACATTTTCTCTTGCTTCTATGGCAAGGCTGTTCCCAAAAACCACACACAAGGGAGGAAGAGGTCTTAAAAGTTTGTTCTTTCATACTGCAAAGCTTGCTGGGAGATGCAGTATTTCTGGGAAACCCAACAACGCCAGCAGATGAGAAACTTTGGACTGCACTGGAGTCTCTTTAGACCGTTCCCCTTCGCATTCCTCGTGAACTCTGCTGTCAGAGCGGGGTCAGGTTGCTGGAGAGGAGAGCAGAGAGGCCAAGCTGCTCTCCTTCCTCCGAGATATTAATAAAGGTACGCCTGAAAGCGGCTCCATCAGTTCACATCGCCCGTGCCAGATGGACCGCTGCCCAGCACATCGCAGCAGCGGCCGCCCGACCTCCTGAGCACCAGCTCTTCTAGGGTCGAGGGAAACCACAGGGAAAATGTGGATGTAACTTCCATTCCCTGGTCTGGGGGTGGGAGAGGACACGGCCAACGTGCAGCTGGCTGGAGATGGCCCCAGGAAGGCACTCGCTCTGGGCAGACGTCCTGGGGAGCGACTTTCCCAACATGTCCGCTGGGACACGGAGCCATCTACGGTCACAGCTGGGTCACGATGGCCAACAAGTGCTGCTGGGGGACAAGGGGCTGTTTTGATCCCATCTGGATGGCCTAGCTGCAGGGTCAGGGACCTGCAGTCGTCCCATTGTGTGGGCACCCAGCCACATCCTGCTGCCCGTAGCTCCTCTGGGATGGCAACAGGGCACATCACACTGCAGAAGGGATCACAGAGAAGCACCCCAAAGAGGCGGCTCCCAAACCACCCCTGCCATCACTAACCCTATTACTTAACGATGTGGGGGTGACCCCTTGCAGCTAGCAGTACCCCTTTGACACCCCCATTCCCCCACCCCAGAGGTGCTCGGCTCGTGGCTGTGTGCTCTGTTTTGTACCCGCTGGCCCGATCGATGCGCTCGATCCCTGCAATCAGCGAGAGCCCTGGGGACAGGCAGGGACAAGCACACCCTTTCCATTACACACAGCCCGGGCTGGGCACTCGGCCCAGCATCATCGCCAGCACCAGGAGCATTGCCAGGCACCGCCTGCCTCGGGCTGCATCAGCCCGGCTAGCAGCGATCTGCTGGGTTTCTTCTACATAAATTCCCCCCAAATCCAGCCTGTGACTGGAGGATCACTGCAGAAGCCCTGCACTGCTACCAGAGCTAACAAACTGCCCATACTCCCCAGGTGCTGGTTAAAGACCCACACATGCCTGCATCTTATCCACCAAATCCCTTATTTCCACCTGCTGCTATCCAGAGGAGAGCATTTTGTCCCCAGAGCTGATTTTTTCACGTGCCACGCTTTGGGGTGTCAGCAAACGGGATGGTGGCTCAGGGGGCACTCAGCACAGCTGGGCTGCTGGGGATGCTCAGCCAGGGGAAGAGCAAAATAGGCATTAACAGCTGATACTGGCAGTTATCATTAACAATCCCTATTGCCAGTTAATATTTACAACCCTATGGACACTGTACGGCAAAACAACAGAGCAGGTGGCTCACAGAGCTGAGGGTTCAGGCTGGCTACAGGCTCAGCCAAGCCTGGTCGCCCAGCCCACGTCTTCCAACATCCATTTCTCTCCTCCTTTTTAACGAAAGCATTTGCAGACACAACAGGCTGCCCGCCCCTCCATCACCCCCAGCCTCATCCTGGAGGAGCACCCAGAGGAACACGCCACGCGCTTTTGCCACGGGATGAATTTACTGTTGCTTTTCTCTTTCTTTTTTTAATTAATTCTAGACGCATTTGAGCAGCGAACGAAACGCAATGAGCTCCCGGTGACCTGCGGGAGGATTAGCTGGGGCTGGATTAGCAGTGCCGGGGGGAAGACGAGCCCTGGGGCACTGCCACTGCCAGGTGACGCGCTGGGACCCGGGGCTGCCACCACCGCCACCGCCCATCTCCCCCCTTCTTCTTCCTCTCCCTGATCCCTCCTTTCTCCTGGCTTCCTTCCTGTCCTCACCTTTCCCATCTCTTTCTTTCTCTCTTCTTTCTCTCCTTCTCTATTTCTCTATAGCTTTTTCTTTCTTCTTTTCCCTTTTTTCCTTTCTCTCTTTTCCTTCTTTTTTCTATTTACCTTCCTTCCTTTTTTATCTTTTTCTTTCTTATCTCTTTCCTTTCTTTCTTTGTTTCTTTCTTTCTCTCTTTTTTCCTTCCGTATTTCTTTCCTTTTTCCCTTCTTCTTTCTTTTCTTCCTTCATTCATTGTTTTCTTTTCCCTTTCCTTCTTTCCTTCTTTCCTTCTTTCCTTCTTTCCTTCTTTCCTTCCTTCCTTCCTTCTTTCTTTTTCTTTCTTTCTTTCTTTTTCTTTCTTTCTTTCTTTCTTTCTTTCTTTCTTTCTTTCTTTCTTTCTTTCTTCCTTTCTTCCTTTCTTCCTTTCTTCCTTTCTTCTTTTCTTCCTTTCTTCCTTTCTTCCTTTCTTCCTTTCTTCCTTTCTTCCTTTCTTTTTCTTTTTCTTTTTCTTTTTCTTTTTCTTTTTCTTTTTCTTTTTCTTTTTTTTTTCTTTTTCTTTTTCTTTTTCTTTTTCTTTGTTTTCCTTCCTTCTTTCCTTCCTTCTCTTTCATTCTTTCTTTTTTCCTTCTTTCTATCCTTTTTTCTTTCATTCTTTCATTCCTTCTTTCTTCTTCCTTCCTTCCTCCCTTTCTTTATTTTCTTCCTTCCTTCTCTTTTGTTCTCTCTCTCCCTCTCTCCACTCTCTTTTCCTCTCTCCCCTGCTTTCTCTCTCACTCCCTCCTTCCCCCCTCCCTTCCCTCTCCTCCACCCCCACATCCCACAGGGTTTCTCCCCACCCAGGTTCATGGGGAACCTCCGCTGCAGGCAACACCCAACATTTCCTGAACCAAATCAGCTGCAATGCCCCTGCCAACCCCCACAGCCCCCAGGGACACCCTTACAACACGACCGAGGACCAAAGCTGGGGGGGTGCAGGGCACAAACCCCAGGGCTGGGAGCAGCTCCAGCCCTGGGGACAGCAGCAGCCACGGGGAAACCGCAGCCACACAGAGCGGGGCTGTGCCGGAGCACGCGCTGCCTTGCAGCTCGCACTTTATTTAGCACAGTTTTGTTTTGAAACACGGCGTTCGCAGAAAGCTGAATTGGCTTTTAATTTGAACGCTGTAGACCCACGCTGCTGGAGCATCCCAGCCTGGGAGGAAACTCAACACAAGCGCTGCCCGCGAGCCCCGTGGCCATCCCCAAAAGACAGCAGGGCACAAAGCTCTGGCAGCGTTAAGGCTGAGGGCAGGGAGGGCACTACTTGAGTGCCCTGCCATGCTTTAGCATCACAGCTCGCCCCATGGGTCCCCTTGGCACAGCGGAGGTGACAGTCCGAGAGGGGACAGCACGAGGAGGTCACGCTGCCATCAGCCCTGCGGCAGGAGATAACGTCCCTATCTGTCTCCGGCAGCGATGCCCTTTGTGCCCCAGCAGCAGGACGGCAATGTCAGCATGGAGTAGGGACCCTGCGGTGCCCAAACCCGTCCTGATGGAGAGAGGGTCCCTGGGGATCCAAAAAATCAAGGGTCCACAGGGCTCCCCTGCAGGGCTCTGGCTCAGAATCATTACTACGCTGCTCAGTCTTTGCGCACTTCCAATTAATTAAGGGCGGCCACGAGGTGAGCCAGGCCCTGACACAACCCCGGAGATAAATGGCCCCTGCATCCCCCAGTGCCAGGGGCAGGGTGGGTGAAGTTCCCATGAAGCTCCCATTTCTAGTGAGAAAAATCTGCTTGATTTCAGAAGGGAAAAGGGTGATAAAGCACCGCAGGTGCGCACCGCTCTCACAAACCCCACGAATGCCAGCAAGCAGCCGGCACACCGCTGTCAATTAAATGCCACGTGCAGGAGGGAAACTGAGGCACGGGGACAGGGCAGATTCTGGGTGATGGTGCCTGGAACGGACCCCAACCAACGCGGGCTCTGAGTGATGGCACCGTGGGCACAGTGCAGCTCCTTCCATCTGCCCCTGCCCTGCTGCAGCCCAGGGGGGTCAGGAAGTGCCCCCCGCTGGGTCCGAAATCCCATCACCCAGCAGATTCCAGCTGTCTGCCTGTCTGTCTGTCTGTCCACTCACATCCACACAGCACAAGGGGTGAGGGTGAGGGCAAGGATGGGGGGAGCTGAAGGCTTTGGTGGGGTCAATGAGCACCCAGGGACACCCGAAACCCCATGGGATGCAGCCATAGCGCAGCACCTGCACTCAAATCCCCCCCAGAGCCAGGGTTAACCCCCCCGGGAGGGGCAGAGCCATGGGGTGGGGGGTCAGCCCTTACCTGGTGTGAGCCTGGGGGGGGCCCCCCAGCGCTCCCCGGCCATGGCTGTGGGGTGCAGGGTGCCCCGTGGCCCTGCTGCAGCCCGAGAGAGAGACAGAGAGTTTTAATTGAATTTCTAGATTATCCTGGGGGGGAAGTTGTAATCTCCTTAAATCCAACCTCTGAGTCCCGTAACCTACTGTCCTGTGCTGGGGAAGGGATTTAGCCAGGGGGAGGGGAGCTTGCCCAGCCTGCTCATTCCCACCGGGCCCCCAGCCCTGCTCCACACCTGCACCCTGCAGGATTTGTCCCACAGGATTTGTCCCACAGGATGGTGGCACATTGGGGTTGTCCCCAGAGCCCCCGAGGCTGGGACAGCGGTGATGGAGGTGCCTGGTTCTGGGTGGAGGGAGGTAGCTGGTGATGGACTCAGTGGGATTTTGGGGGAAGACGAGATCCTTTTTGGGGCCTCGTGGCTGGGAGATGCCTGGGGCTCTGAAATGCAATAGCTGTGCTGGGGGCTCGGGGTCCCGCTGGGACGCACAGGTCCCCAGGCCACAATGGGCTCCATCCTCCCCCAAAAAACCATCTCTGGACAGCACGAACCGGAGGGTGTATTCAGATGGATGACCTTGGGGTGTCTCCACACCCGCCCCATCCACTCCACTCTGCCACGTGGCCCTCATCCCTCCCACGTGCCTGGCGCGTGCCACTGTCCCCAAATCCAGATCCATGCCCGGTTCCCCGCCAGGGCAATGTGTGAGCCATCCCCTGGCCCAAAGCAGTGGGACCAGGGGCAGATGACGGCACAGCCAAAATCATCCAACCTCGGTGTTGCCTGTCCTGTGCCCCAGATGTGTCATTGCCTGGGGACCCGATGGTGACATGGGTTCCCATTGGGGGATGGCGTGTTCTCATCCAGCCCATGCCAAGAGGCTCAGGGGGACAGCACTGACCCTGCCCCTGCCCTGGCTCCGGGGGGGGGACTGCCCGGCTGCTAAAAAGCACCGTGGGAAGATAGGGAGAAATGGGACCAAAAGGGCAAATGTCTTCCAGCAGATTTTTATCACCAGCAGAAGGAGGTGGGGTGCAGCGCTGATGGGCTCCATAGCATCCCGGGGTCGTGCAGGAGCCGTGGGTGCTACCAACCCAGGATGTCATGGGCACAAACTGTCCTAAGAGCCATCACACAGAGCAATACTGTGCCATAGGGCCCAGCCCAGGCTCACACCAAGGTCTCTTTTCCAAACCCCATTAAGAGAAAGCTCAACGCGGGTTTTCCCATCCTCTCACCCAACGCAAACCTCCCCAGGAGCGCTGTCTCCAGCTCGAGGGAAATCTGTGTGGGCAGAGCCCGCGCCCGGGAAATGTTTATCCTGAGTGCTGGGGAAGGTGCCACGAGGAACTGCCACTGGGAAAGTGCCATGGCAGGTGCCACAAGTGTCCCGCTGGGCACAATGGGTCTGGCAGCCGGAGCGGGGCAGCCACTGCCACCATGGGGAGAACCACGCTGAGCTGCTTGGTGTTGGATTCCCGATGGGAAACCTGCACCTTCCCGTGCCCGAGAGTAGCGGGACGCACTCAAGAGCTGCCAGGGACACTCGGGTCACTTGAGAAGGGGACATGAGCAAAGCTTCGCCATGAGCCACCACAGACCGGGCACTGCCACTCTCCCGTAAGCATCATCCAATTTTTAGGCTTTACAAACCCAACCACTCCATCTCCAGCCAAGCAGCAGCAATTCCTCAGCCCCTGGTTAGAAGCACAGCCCATTGCCGCTGTCCCAGCTCCGTCGCCGCACTGGGACAAAGCTGCAATTCCCACCCCAGAAGCGACCGCGTTACCAACACCCCTTCGTATCACACTGCCAGCAGAGCCCAAACCACACTCCTCAAGCCCAGGAGGATGGGGACAGGGGAAGGACGTGCCACGCTGGGCTCTCCGGGCCCTACTTACCCCGCGGTGACAGCACCAGCGGCCGAGGACGACGCAGATGCTGAGCCCGACTCGGCGGCCGGCGGGGACTTCGCCGCGCTCCCGGCTAATTGCTGCGAGCTCAGATTACAGCCGCTCCTCTTCCCTATATGTCCAGGATCTGGCACCTCGGCCGCGGCCGTGGGGAGCCGGCGGCAGCCAAGGGGACGCTCACCTTCGGGGCAATTGCTAACGAGAGGGAGCGAGGTGATGGTGGCGGAGAGTGGGAGCTGTCGGTGGTAGGAAGCCCGAGATATTTGGGTGGGAACGTGCCCAGGATGCAGCCGGTCTCAGGGGAGTGGAAGAGGAGCAGCTTGAAAGGGATTGCGGAGATTTTCAGGAGGGGAAGGAGCAGCCCAAAGGATGCAACAAACTCAAGCCCCAGGGATTGGACATCAGAGTGGGGCAAGGCAACCGGTGGCCCAAGGCTGAAACTTGGGTCTTTGAATCTGCGATTTAATGATTGCCATACCCCAAAAACCATCTCCAAGCCTTTCCCAGGAGAGGAATTAAAACCACTCTCCTCTTCTGCCGGGGCTGATAAACACACACGATGTTGCCTGATAGCTTCAAGATGAAAGAGGTCTTTGCACAGCTTTGCTGCTCCCATCTTTCCCCCAGCTCAGAGTTTCTGTGCCCTTCGCATCCTCTGAAAGTCCTGGGGACCTGGGCAGGATGCTGAGCAGTGCCGGCTTTCTGCCCTTCCCATTGCAGCTTCCCCAAGCTGCAGGAAGGACCCCAGACCCAATATCCAGGCAGGGCAGGGTATTTGGGGCACAAGAGAGCATCTTTATCCAACACAGGGAAGATTTAGCACGAGAGTTGCGTAACGCTGGGGGGGCTGCTGCTCCCCTGTGCCATCAGGGATCAGCAGCTCCGTTAATCCCCCTCATTCCCTGCCCGTGGGTACCAGCACGGGGGCCCCAGCAGCACGACATCAAATCTCTGCCCAATTTCAGCATCTGCCAGGCTGGGAGCACGCAAGCCCAGGCGTGATCAGAAGCCATCCTGAAATGGGGACCGCTGCAAAAGCAGAGGTGAAAGTCCCAGCAATGACCCAGCCCTGTGCCCCAGCCTCAGGTGCTCCCACACATCACTTGGTGAAGGGACCCTGCAGCTGCAGATGGAGAGATTCAGGCATTGAAAAAGTAATTTTTAAGGCAGCAGAGCTCATTGCACACCCAGTTCCTTTCCTCCTCTGCTCGTTTGCTCAGCCCAGGTCACCGTTCGGGTGGCTCATGCTGCAGGATCACAAAAGCCCTAAAGAAGAAAGCCAGAATACTTTTTTATTTTTTTCAGCCAGCCCTATAAAAGCAACGTCCACACTTGTTCTTGGGCAACCCTACAATAAACAAGTGCAAAGCCTGACGCTGGTGCATGCACACACAGCTCTGCAAGGTGCAGGGCAACCTTCTCCCAGCAAGAGAAATCAAGATGGGAGGATTTTAGGGACAAAGGCAGTGACACATCAAAACAACCTACCTAACCCCTGAGGTCCCGCCTGTGCCCACCGACATCCTTCGGGGACGCAGAGCTGGGTGTCACGCAGCGGCTGCCCTGAAGCTGGGGCAACAGCCAGCCCGGTGGCATTGCAGGGGGGGGGGACATGGTGACATGCCCCCGGTGAGCAGTTACACAACGCCGTATCGACGTGGCCCCGGCCGCCCTCCAGCACCCCGCGGGGAGGTAACTTTGCATGGGTGTAAACGCAACCCCCCGACCTCCGGCTCCGTGGTGGCAGCAGCGATGCTCAGGGCTTCAGCATCCCCCAGGTGGGCTGAGCCAGGGGGTGGGAGAGAAGGATAGGGCACTGACCCCTCCCAGCATCCTGAGCACATGCACGGTGTGGTCCCAGCCCAGGGGTTGGGGATGTGAAGGAGCAGCCTGAAGGATGCAACAGACTCAGACCTGGGGAATGTGGGTGGTGGCAGCAGGATTGGGTTCATTGAACCTGCAGCGTAATGGTGGGCATTGCCCAAAAAGCATCTCCAGGCCTTCCCTCCTTTGCTATTGGGGATGGAAAGCACCACTCCCCCCCTGCTCACACCAGCAGCAAGGAGCCCTCCGCACAGCAGCAGGGTGGAGTGGTGATGCTCCTGCCTGTAGGGAGAGGGAAACTGAGGCACAGCAGCTGGGTCCGAACACAGGGACCGGCTGCAGCCTGTGCCACCACCTCCCCCCTGCCTGGCGAGGCCGAGCTGGAGGTATTTATAAAGCCGATAAGGGAGCAGAAAGAATTTTCCAAATGCCAAAGTTACGTAACCTCCCCTCGCCCTTTGCTTCTGTCGCTTATAATTATAGGCTGGCTGGGGTGGGAGACCTCCGTGGCAGTGCTGGAGGGGGCTCTGGGACCACTACCACCCCAAAGGGCTTCCCCCTCCTCTCCCTCACCACAGCAGTCCCCAGGGCTGAGCACCAGCCTGTGCCACCACCATGACCCAGGGGACACTCGTGGCATCGCAGTCAGTTGGGGACAGTTGGTAGGAGAGCCTGGATTTGTGGTTGGGAGCTGGGTGGGTGATTTCTGCACCCTCACAGCCACCACCAGGGTGGTGTACACCCCTCCAGCCACCCTGGCACACACCGGCTATCAGTGGGTGACAGCCTGAGTGCAGCTGTCCCCCATACAAAACGCTGTAGGTTCCCCCACCAGCTCCATTCCCACTATATTTCCCCCCTTCACAGCCTCTGCCATCACCCCAGAGCTCCTCCATCACCTCACAGCCACCTTCACCGGCTGTGCCTCAGTTTCCCCAGTCCCGCTCCTGGCAGGGTCTCTCCCCTGGGGTATTTTCCCCTTGCCCAACTCAGGCAGAGCCGGAGGGATGCTGAGCGCGGCTCTGTCGCCGTGGCAACCCAGCGCGGCCGTCTCCAGGCGACCGCCGGAGGCTGTGCGGGCGCAGGGATGCTGCAGAGCTGCTCCGAAGGCACAGCAATAAGGATCGGGGCAGTGGGGTTTTCTATAGGGCTGCACCCCCTTTAAGCCCTCCAATCAAAACTACAGGCTGGGTTTTGGTGGAAAAATAAATAAAAAAGCTCAGCTCGCCACCCGTTCGGCCCCAGCATCCAGCTGAGCACCGGCGAGCTCGTGGCACGGCGTCGGGGTGGCGGCGATGCCAGCAGGATGCTTCCAGCCACGGGGCCCTGCTGTTTTCAGGGACACCTGCAGGGCTATGGAAATAATTGCTGGTAATAAGCCCGTTAGCCTCTTAACCCTCATTAAGCAGCTTAGGGGGAGATGTGCGCCGTTCTACGCAAACCCGGCGGCGGCGAAGGCCCTTGGCAGGGCAAAGGGGCGTTCGTGCCGGGATGGGATTGCAGCGGGTGCTGGGGGTGGCACAGTCCCTTTTTCCCCCATGGTGAGCCCCATCCCACATCCAATTCCCCCTGCTTCTATTCGCTGGTGGGAAGCATGGGTAAGGGTGGTGAGGATGGGCACACCGGTGTGATGAATGTGGGAGGTCTCAACTGCGGCAGGGGAACAGGGCGATGCCTGGCCAGCACCCCGCGCCGCGGATGGGAGTAGAGCAGGACTTTTCTCCTTGCTCTGGAAAAGGTCCCATTTTTGCATTTGCTAAATTAAAGGATGTCATCGTCTGATGCCAAGCGCAGGCTCCCTTGGAAATTCACGCTAATGACAGCTAATGACGGCAACAAAAACGAGCTGAAAGCAGAGCGCAGGCGTTCCCGCATCACCCAGCCACGCCAGCACTGCCCAGCCATGGCTGTGGCAGGGTTTTAGCCTACAAAGCACCAACCATCAAACAGACCTCAGTGTTTCCCCCAGATGCCTCTCTGCACACTCACGCTCTTTCACAAAGCTCATTGCTGGCACCCATCACGCTGGGCTGCTGTGCTGGGGTCCACAGAGAGACCCCATCCTCCTCCTGACCCCCCCACAGTGCAGATCTCCCTCCCTCGTGGATGCAGTGCTCCAGGCAAGGGGCTTTGGCTCTGCACAGGGGGACATGGGATGCCCACTCGTTGCCCACAGTGCCTTCAGAGCAAAGTGATGAGTGCCACGTCTGGGTTTCTGCAGCTTTGAGGATGGCCACGGGCAGCTCCTCTCCACCCCACACCATGCAGGAGGGCAGCAGGTGTCAGCAGGAGTGGGAACATCCTGCACTGGGGACCTTCCGTGATGGGGACATCCTACACTGGGGATAACCTGTGCTATGGACATCTCACACTGGGAACATCCCACGCTGGGGACATCTCACGATGGGGACATCCCATGATGGGGACATCCCACACCAGGGCCACCTTGCACCAGGGACATCCCACACCATGGACATATGTCCTGAGGACATCCCACTCTTGGGACATCTCACTCTGGGGACATCCTGCAACAGCGACATCCCACACTGGGGACATCCCACTCTGGGGACATCCAGTGATGGTGACATCCCACACTGCTGTCTCTCTGGGTGCCCCCTTCCCCAGCAGCAATACCTGTGCCAGGTGAGGGTTTTGCTCCCCGCCGCTCTCCAGGCTCCGCTGGGGCGTTTCATGCTGCAGCTGAGCAAAACCACAGAGTGGTTGGTTGCTTTTTTCTTTTTTTTTTTTTTTTTTTTTTTTTCCCTTCTATAATTTTCTCTGTGAGATAAAATTAAACAAACAAGCCCTTCTGGGAGCACTGCGAGGAAAGGAGCCTGCTTTGCTACAGATGTGCGTGTCCTCAGCGATCACAGCCACCAAATTAAGCTTTGCTCCTGGCTGGGACATTTGCAGGCTCTCCCCCCTCCACCTCCTGGTTCTGCTGGTAGGAGAGCAGCTCTCTCTGCTGCCTCCTCTTCATGAGGTCATCACCCAAACACCGATTTTTCATGAAAACAGAGAGAATCGGCTTCTCCCTGACCTCTCCATCACATCCAAGGGCTTTCCATCACCAGGTTTTCCCCCAGGAGTGCAGGGAATGCCGTGGGTCACAAGCGGGGAGTGGGCTCATGGCTGCCCCCCGAGCTCCCCAAGTAAGAGCAGTGGCCACGGCGTGACACCCTTCAACTTTTCACACGATTCAGAAGCCGTTGCCATAGCTTTGCCGACCACTGGTGGGTTCTGCCGCGCAATCTGGACGGCGGATCTATGCAAATCCCCAAGGCAGAAGTCTTTATGGAGGCATATGACAACCGAAAAAGAATAGCGCTCCGTGCTCTACTCCCACACGCCACCCCCCAACTTCAGCATCATTTAAATCAGTCTTAAGTTGGAAGAATTCAAATCAACACTGCCGTCACGGAGCCAAGTGGAGAGGTGACACAACTTGGATGCTGCCAGCGACGTTGCCCCTCTGAGACTCAACACCCTTCAGCCCATCACTTTTTGAAACCCCATCCATGAATACAAACTGGCAACCTGCTGCCCCCATCTGTCTGTCTGTCTGCTCCGGCCAGGGCTGCAGGACAGACGTCCACTGAGATCAGCACGAGGGGGACCATGGGGGTGAAAATATCCAAGACATGCAGCTGGGGCTGGAGAGGCACTGCTGGAAAAGGAATCAAAGAGAGAGACACCAAGGAGATACGCTGTTCCCAAGAGGAGGAGGAAGGGAGGAGGAAGGCTCGTGCACCCTGTGATGGCACGGGGACATGGCTGGGCATCAGCAAGCTTCCAGGGGTCTTGAGAAAGGAGCTGGGGGATGCTGCCAGGGAATTTGTCCCCCCCTGAGACTCGAAACCCATCAGCCCACCACTTTTTGAAACCCCATTGGGGAATATGAACTGGCAACCTGCTGCCCCCATCCGTCCGTCTGTCCATGCAATGGTGCATGGCTATGGCCAGAAATTCCACCATCATTCCCTGTGCAGCCCAGAAGATGAAGGATCAGCAGTTTAAGTTTTCGTGAATCATTCTGCAGTTGCACAGGCAGTGAGATCAGGCTGGAAGCAAGTGGGGGAGATCTCAGCACACTCCTGGTTCCTCTCCTGAAACCACCCCGTTTTTCCAGCACAGAGCTGCTTGCACAGCAAATTGTTCCTCCAAGGAAGTTTTCCACCTGTGCTGGGGAGGCTGGAACGCCCTTGGGCAAAGTGCTGACAGCATCCTGTGCCGGGAAGGAGCTTCCCAAAGCGTGGGGAGGGGGATTCTGGGGGGAGCAGCAGTTGTAAATAGCCCCATAGCAAGGAAATGGGAGCAGCAGCAAGAGCAGCACATCCAGGGAGGTGGATTTGGCTATGGGTGCTCAGTGTAAGCAGCTCCCACGCTCCGCACCATCCCATGTTGGACACAGAAGGAAATGGGATCCATGGTGGCAACGATGAGCAGAATTCAGCCCAGATACTGAGCAGCACAGCCCCCAACCCCTGGACGTAGTGCACGGCAAGGCTGCAGCTGCTCTGCTTCGTTAAGAAGAGAACAAAGAGAAAGGGGCGAGTTAAATTCTTGTGCCCGAGGGACCACACCAGTGCAGGGCTGTCTGGGTCCATGGTGTCACCATCCCAACCCAAAGTGCCAGCAGGCTGTGGGGTAGCCTGTGCTTCAGGCTGTTATTATTTGCAATCCTGCAGGAAAAAAAAAAAAAAGGCAGAAAAAGCAACTTGTTTTTACCAAGAAGCGGGGAATCGCAGCGGCTCAGCAAGCACGGCGGCCAGCAGGTCCCAGCCGGAGGTGCTGGGGTGATTTGTGCTGAAGCTGCTCCATTCAGCCAGCCCAGGGCAGGACCGAGCAGGGAGGGCTGCACAGAGCTCTCCCTGTGCTGCCCAAAGTGATGGAGCCAGTGCAGAGTGGGGCGAGCAGATCCGGAAAAATGAATGGAAAACACCAATTGCAGCCCCCACATCCACTCCACTGCACACAACATGCACTGAAGAGGGGTGAATTCTGCCTCTTGTCCCAGCCCATCTCCCTGGTCCCCATCCCCAATGCTTTCAGCAGAGCCGGGCTCTGGGTACCGCTCCGCAGCATCCTCTTGGCTGCTTTCCCCCAGCACGTCAGCTCTGCTTGTGTGTAACTTATTATTAAAGCTGAGCAAATAATTCAGGGCAAAAACTCCAGGAACGACGTTTTGCCTTTTCATTTTCTGCTCTTGAGCTGTCTGCAATTTCCCCGGTGCTTGGGGATGATTTAAAGACCTGTCTGCAGCTGGGAGCGCCTCGCTGCGACGCTGCTGCGAGTGTTTGATGGCCCAAATTTCACATGGGCAGCCGAGGACGAGCTGGACGTGCGAGGATGGATGAGTCTTTCCTGGTACCCTAATTAGGTGAGCAGGATTTGCAAGTGGGCTTTTGGGTGTCTTTCTGTGGCCAAGCTCTGCTTTGTGTGAGTGGCGGTGCTTGAGCCCTTAACAAATCCTCCTTGGAGGGTGCAAAGCCAAAAGGATGCTAATGATCGCTGCTTCGTTAGCAGACACTGCTTTGCCCAAGGACTGATGGATTTTGCAGCCAAAGCTGCTGGCCCAGGCACAACGTTTGCACAGAGTATGAGCACGACGCAATGCCCCTTTTCACCCCAAAGCATTGCTAAAGCAGGACAAAAGCACGAGCAGGGTGCAATCCCAGTGGGATGCAGCAGCTCTGACCTTCCAGCACCGCTGCCTGCCCCGCTGTCCTCTCCCTCCTTAGCAGAAAGGTTACGGAGAAAGCAGCGGCCCCGTGCAGCTCCCCACAGGGCTCACATGGTGCTGGCAAGGGCAGCCTGCACCAACGCTCAGCAGAGTGAAATGGGAGGGGAGAGCCTGGCTGAGCACGACCCTGGGCACCATGAACAGCCCTAAAGGATGCATCGTCCCCATGTCCCCGCTGCCACCCAGTTTGCGCGCTCTGGGGACAGAGCAGAAGGATCCCGTGAGCCTCTCGCTGGAAAGAGCCCTGAGAGCAGTCACAAGGAGGGTGCAGAACAGATGTTTCGTGCCCTGCAGCATCCAAAAGCAGACAGGGATGCATTGGGGATGCTCCACTGGTGCTCCATCAGACCCCGCTGGAAATTCCCAAAGTCTCCGCTGCGCCCGACGGCTCTCTCCTCCTGTTGCACTTTGCTGAGCAAACCCACCTCGTGCTGATGTATTTCCTCATGGTGATACATTTCCCTCAGGCTATTTTGCCACCTTTTCCTTATCCCTTTCCCTCCACCTAGACACCGATGCACCCAGAAAGGGAAAAGAGAGGAAAATCCAATGCTTGCCCCATCCATAAAGCAAAACCCAGGATTAAAGCGGGGGGAAGAAAAGCCCAGGCTGGCTCAGGTGCCTCTCCCGGCCCAGTCCCTCACCGTTTCCCTGTGGGGGTTTGACAAAAGTGCTTTTTGGCTGACACGATGATTACAGGGTGCCGAGGCAGCGTGTGGCACATGGGCTCCTCCCTGCATTTCAAGCAGGGTGAGGGCACGGCCACGGGAGCAGCTGTGCTGTGGAGGGGCCACGGTGGTAGGGGAGAATGGGGATGGCAGAAGGGAGGATTGGGGGAGAACCATGGAACTGCGGAATGGGCTGGGTTGGAAGGAGGGAAAAAGCAAGGAGTGAGCAGGTGGGAACATGCACAAGTGTGTAAGGGCGAAGACAAGAGGTGAGGAAAGTGGGGATGCGTTTGGGGGATGCTCACGCTGCTGCCCAAAAAGGGAAGGCGAGGAGCAGGATCTGCTGTCCCAGCAGGGTCAGCTCCATCCCTGCAGCGTGGGCCTTGGGCAGCAGCAGTGCTGGGAGCGTTCCTGGCATGGGTAAGGAGAGGTCTGCAGTGAGGTGCCCAGAGCGTGGACTCGCCGTGCCTGCAGGCAGTGGGTGCTGGGCAGGGTGGGGCGGGAGGAGAGGAGGATTGCAGCTCCCAACTCAATCTGTTGGAGAACTTGGCCTGCTCCCCGTCAAGCTGAAAATAGCACATATGTAAGGACGTGCATGCAGTGCTGGCTGCGTCCTCGCCGAGCGCTTCCTTCCTGCTGTGCTCCGCTGCCGTGCCCGATCCCCAGCCCTGCCCGTGGGCTCCAGCTCGAGGCCGGGAGCATCCTTCAGCCCTGGGTGCAGCCATGTAAAGCTGAGCATGGCTTGGGCAAAGCTTCACCCGTCCCTGCTTTGAGTTCTCCCCAAGGAAATGCCCAGGACACGCACCCCAGGATGGAGGAAGTAGAGAATTTCTATGAATGAGGTTTATGGAGCGATTCCTGGGGATGTGGTAAGTGTAAAAAAGGAAATGACACCACAGGGTGGGGGGGGACATGGAGGTAACCCCCATAGGTGCTTCACGTATGGCAGAGGACAGACAGCAACAGGGTTTGATGAGCATGCAGGGTGTGCTCAGCACATTGGGGGACACTTCACAGTCATCTGCCAGCTGCCAGCATTCCAGGCACGGCCCCATCACCCAAGCAGCACCCAGAGAGAAATAAGAGGCTCAGCCAAGTGCACTTCTCCCCCCAGATCCCTGCTCCGTGGGGATGCTGCCTTACGACGATGCCGATGCCCTGCAGCAGAGCACGGCCAGGACCAGGGCTGGAGCAGAAAGCAAGCGCTGCTCTAAAATGTGCTCACATCCACCAAAAACACTCCTGAGCATCGCCCAAACCCCACTTCTTCCCGAAGGCCTCTGAGGATTGGCATCAGAGAGCGTGTGGTATCGGCTCTCCTGAAACAGAGCCATTGTGGTCGGGCCGGGATCCTGATGAATTCCTTCCTCTCGTTAATTTCCAGTTTTTCTCGGTTCCCTTCGCAGCCGCTCAGGGAGGGGCAGGGGGGTGCCCTGTGTCCCTGTGGCTCAGGTAACACAGTCAGGAGACTGGAAACCATCCCATATTAAAGCGTTTGCTAAAACACCCAGGATTGTCCCCAAAACACCAACAGCACACAGGGGTGGGACAGGACCTGCCGGGTGCCTGCAGGAAACCCAGCACCCACCCAGCATCCACCTCAGCCAACACATTTCCCCCTTCACATTTGGGTGTCCCATTTCCCTCCTCCCCAGGACCCCCAAAAAGCACCGATTTCCCCATTGCACCCCACGTGTCCCCAGTGTGTCCCCATGTCCCATGGGACGCGCGGTGCCTGCCCGGCAGCGCTTACATAAACCCCAGTCCCCGGGGCTGCCTTCATTTGTGCTGCCGACAGCGCTGAGCTCTTCAGCTTTATTTGCATAACAAATAATTAATAATAATTAATGACTGGGAGAGCGGTGCGCGTTGCCAGCTTTTGCTAATTAGCGATGAAGCACGATGGCAAGGGCACTTTTTGGGGAGGAAGAGGAGGGTGAGATGGTTGTGGGATGCCCAGCGATGCTCACAGGGTTTGCAGGGGTGTTTGCAAGGGGTGTCAGTGTGTGGGGGCTGCATGGGGTGCAGGGAGCGTACACCCCCCGAAATATCCCCGCACCTTCCAGGGTGCGTGCCTCCACGTCCTGCACCCGGCTTTCTCCGTGCCCTTGGAGCTTGGGACAACACTGCCTGTTTGTGTGGTGATGGCACCGCTCCACTCAATTAACAGCAAAAAAATAACGGCTCCTTGCACGAAAACTCCGTGGGAGCTCATGCCCAGCACATCTGAGCCGTGCATGGGATGGGGCCCTCTGAGGATGGGAGATTTGGGGGTGACAGGGAGGGCAACGCAGAGTCGCAGGTGCAAGTCCCGGTGCCCCTGCACACTGCATCCCAGGAAGGGGCTGTCACCTGCCGTGCCACCTGCAATGTCACCTGTAATGTCACCTGTAATGTCACCGCATACATCTCGCTGGGTGGGAGCTGGCTGCTCCCTGCTCTGTATTTTGGGGTGTCAGTGACACAGAGGTGGCTTCTTGGTGCTCTCTGTCCCCCTGCCCTGGGGAAGGGAAGGGA
>WBMW01004456.1:542376-577256 GCA_013396635.1 Penelope pileata | reverse complement strand
GGGAAGGGAAGGGAAGGGAAGGGAAGGGAAGGGAAGGGAAGGGAAGGGAAGGGAAGGGAAAAAGCCCCCAGCACAAAGGCACAAAGCCCCCAGATCCTCACTAGTCCACGCCAGCCCAGGGGATCAGTGTCCCCTCCTGTTCCCCTGCAGAGCCCAGGTTCTCTGCCTCCATTAACCCTTTAATGCCTCCCGGACAAGCACTCAGAGCCAGCACCAGCATCTCCCCACAGCAGCCCCACGCCAGCCCTGGCCCTGCACTGCCCTGGGAGCGGAGCCACACGCAGTTACGCTCCGCTGGCTCTGCTCTGTATCTGTAATTCCTTCCCCACACTGAATTGCTTCCCCTTCAGCGCCGCACATAATCCCTTGCACTGTAATTATCCGGGAATTTTAATATCTGATGCGTTTACAAGATGCACTTAATTCATCAGCCCCTCTAAGTACGTTGTCGCTGCAGGCTGCAGCGCGGAGGGAAGGATGACACGCTGTCAGATGGGGATTAGCTGGCCCCATGTGTGATGAGTTGGAGGGCGTTCTCAGCCCAGCACACTGAGCGTCAGAGGGTCCCCAAAGGGTCCCCCAGGATGAAGGACTCGCATTTGGGAAGGCCAAAACTGACACAAAGGGAATAGCTGCTACCCAAGGCTTATTCCTCCTGGCACTTGTTTCAGTGGCTTATTTCCAGACATGTCCTAAAAGGGAACCAAAGGCCTTTGAGCCTTTTTGCAGAGAGGACAAAGCCATGATTTTCCCAGCCCAGGCGGGAGGGATTCGATCACAGGAGCCCTTGTTCCCCCTGCTCTGAGGCGCGGGGTCCCTGTGCCACACAGCCAGGGGACAGCGGGTGGCACTCGGGGTGATGCCCACCCAGCCCCTGAGCAACACAGCGGCAATGGAAGGGACAGGGGATGGTCACCACATGGCCTCTGTCACCATGGGGTGTCACAGGCAGCCCTTGAGGCCACCACAGTGCCCGGGGCACACTGGTGTCACTCTCAGTTTGTCAGCCCTGTCCTCCCTGCCAGTTGTTCCCAAGGGTGGCACCCATGTGTGGTGGCCTCCTGCCCCACCATTGAGGTATGACAGTCCCACCATGTCCCCACAGCACTGGGTGGCCCCACAGCTTCAGGACAGAGCTGGGGCCCCGCACACCCCTGTGCCCACGCCCTGCTCCTGCCTCCCATGAGCTGTGCCAGAGAAGAGCCAGAGGGGACACTGGGTGAGTGCCACCACAAGCCCTGGGGCCACCTGTGGCTCCCAGTCCCCGGGCAGCCCCCAGGTGTGACCCAGCATTTTGGAGGCTAATTACACACTGACCCCCAGCCAGACCGCAGCTCAGCTCGATGTGGCACCCATGCCTTTCCTGCGGGTGCCCTGCAGCCTCCATGGCCCTGTGAGCTGAGAGAGGAAGGATGCTGTAGCAGCCTCAGTGCCACCAGACCATGGGGTGTGCAGCAAGCCCCAGAGCTGCAGCTTGCTGTGATGATGCTGCACAAGCAGTGCCAGTGGCACCCTGTGCTCCTGCACCAGACCCAAGCAGAACTCAGCCTGCAGCAGAGCATCTCCAGCCTGGGGTGTGCGAGGGGATGGCAATGTCCCATGTCCCCACCCAGGAGGACACTGCTACCTGCTCCTCCTTGCTGTGGGGAGGCTCATCCTGCTGCCTGGCTGTGCCCACAGCCTGCCTCAGTTTCCCCATCTGCACGACAGTGATTTGTTCTATGAGGAAGGCAGAGAAGTGAGCACGGATGCCAGCAGGGCCTCTGCCCACNAGCCCCAGAGCTGCAGCTTGCTGTGATGATGCTGCACAAGCAGTGCCAGTGGCACCCTGTGCTCCTGCACCAGACCCAAGCAGAACTCAGCCTGCAGCAGAGCATCTCCAGCCTGGGGTGTGCGAGGGGATGGCAATGTCCCATGTCCCCACCCAGGAGGACACTGCTACCTGCTCCTCCTTGCTGTGGGGAGGCTCATCCTGCTGCCTGGCTGTGCCCACAGNCAGGCTCCGCGCCGCAGCTCTGCCGGTGGCACTGGCGGCTGAGCAGAGCACACTGCAGCACGGCCGTTACGTAAGCCCGAGCTGCTCCGGGGATGTAGGACACCGGGGTCTGTCCCCTAACCTGCCCAGGGGTGCCACCATTGCCCCACCTTGGCCCCAGGGCTTGCAGAGCTTGTGGAGATCCTCTGCCAACTTTGCCTGCCCTGCAAAGGGTGCAGAGGGGCTTGGGGCAGCCCTGGGGTGGCTGTGGCCCTGCCATGGGGTGGGTGGTGGTGGCAGGGGACAGCAGTGGGGGCACGGGTGTGCACAGGGGTTGTGTCACCATGGGATACAGAGTGGGGTGGGTGGTGGGTGCTGTACTTGTAGCCACTGAGCCCCTCTGCAGCCCTTGGCCACGAGCACGCAGTGACAGCAGGGGGACAGATCTGGCTGGCCAGGATGGAACTTCTGGATTGCATCTCCCTCAGGGTGACTCAGGGAACAGGATGAACACCAGCCAGGACAGAAGATCCTGGCCTCACTCCCTGCTTCCACCTGTTACAGCTACATCTGCATCCCTGCAGCCCCAGAGGGTCAGCATCCCTGGGGGCAGCACCTCCTGGACCACATCCCCTGGTCAGCATCCTTGGCATTAGCATCCCTGAGCACAGCATCCCTGGTTCAGCACCTGTGGGGACAGCACCTGGAGTCTGCACCCCAGGGGACCACATCCCTGGGGTCAGCATCCCCTGGGGTCAGCATCCCTAGGGACAGCACCCTTGGCATTAGCATCCCTGGGGTCAGCAGCCCCGGTGCCTCCAGAGTGAGCTGGGGAGCCAGGATCAGGACTTTCCAGAGCTAAGAAGGAAATCCTTCCCCTGTAGGACAGCCCCAGCATCCCTTGCCATGCAGAATGTGGACAGTGACAGGGGACCCCGTGTCCCCCAGCCACGTGGCCTCCTCTTTTCCACCAAGCGTAGTCTGGATCTGTTGATTTCCATTTGGGGGGAGGGAAAAAACAATCGCATGCTAAGGCTCCTGGCAATAGGAGATACCAGAACAGAGAATTAATGTTAATTAATTCATAATGACGCTGAGATAGTGATACCAGATGCTTCAAAAGTCCAACGGGGGAATCTGAAAGAGCTCTGCAACAAATCCATCGCCCACCGGCACTCCCGCGAGCTGGGAGCGAGGGAGGGAGCTGAGAACCAGAGTGGTGACAGCGGGGCACGTCCCCACGAGGTGACAACACACAGCCAGAGCCATGGGGCAGTACCCCCAGCACCCCGCACCCCTGGTCCCACATTGCTCCTCACCACCCCAGCTCGGGTGGATGCTGCAGTGGGGCCGAGGCTGCTCCCTCTGTTTTCAGCATGCTGTGTTAGGGTGTGTTTGCAGAATGTGGGGTGGGCAGATGAATGGGGTCATTTTGTGGGACAGGGACACAAGTCCTTTGCCATCGCGTGTCCCCATGGTTGGGGGACAACTCCGGGCTCCTGCAGTGGGTTGGCAGCACAGGGGATGAGTGAAATTGGGCTGTTTTCTCCCTTCTCAAATGTACTGAACCCAACGCGGGCTGGACGCCAGCTGAGAGGTGCAGGAGAGCCCAGAAATGGGCTGAGTGAAGCCTCTGTGTCACCTCTGGGGGCTGCCACCCCCAGCAGAACTCTGCAGAGACTACAGCAAAGCCCCACAAATCCCCAAGCACACTGCAAGTGTCCCCCTGGGTCCCTCTGGCCAACGTTGGGGGTTTACCCTGCCCGCACGGTGATGCAACAACACCCGGACCCACCAGGACCCCAAAATGGGCTCAGTCATGGGGCTAAGGGAGGTGCCCAAGGCCACGCAGGAGCGCGGTGCCGGAGCAGGATGGGGCTTACATAAGGCAGCTGTGTGCCACGTGCCCCAGCACAGCGGGGAGGGGGCCAGCCCTGTCCCCCCCGTGACAGCCCTCCTGGTCCTTCTCCATCCTCGCAGAGCTGCTCACCCGTCCTATTTCCAACCTGGCAGAGGTTGGGTGAGGCTCCCACGTCGCTTAGATCCTAAATCCTGGGGAGAAAACGCTGTTTTTAAGCTCACGGTGCCGTTCCCTGCAAATCCCTCTGAAGTTTCCCTGCAGAGGGACATTGTCCCCCTGTGCTGTCCCCGAGTTGTGCCTGCATCCCATCACCCTCATTGTGCCACTGACATCCAGCGCCGCTGGGGTCACCCCAGGGCTCCCAAAAATCCACTATAAACTCCTAAGTAAAGCCTCTTTTTGGGGTAAAAACCAGCAGAAATGATGCAGGGTTCCAAAGAGTGTCACAGGTCAGAGAGGGGAGACAGACAGGGGCCCTGGATGTCCCCAGTGGAGAGCAGCCGCGGTGCCACTGAGCCCACTGGGTGCTGTGGGGATGCTCAGCGCTATTCCAGGCCTGAAAGCAGCAGACAGGGATTTTTTTTTTAATTTATTTACCTTTTTAGCCCTGTTTTCATTATTTTCCAGTGCTCACGCAAAGGGAATCGCACCCGCTGTTTGCAACAAAAGGGCACGGAAAGTTTTCCAGGCGGAGATGAGGCGACGGAGCTGTAGGACCAAATCAATTCTCGCCCTTTTTGCAGTGAGCTGTAACACGTCCCCATCCTTTGGACCTTTGGTCCCTGCCAGCAGCTCCCTGTCCCCATCAGGGCCATCCCCTCGGGGTCCCCACATTCTGCTAATGGCAGATTTTGGGGTGCAGTGGGCACCTCCTGGCCGCTTTGCAGAGCATCCCCCTGGGTAAAGGCTGCCCCAAAACCATCGCTCCCGGCTTCTGCCAGAGCTCTCCCCGAGGTAAACAACACCACCAACAAAGTCACCGCCGTGCTTTCTAAGAACAGGAATACAAAAACCAAAACCTCATTCGCCGCAGAACAGGTGGTTCAGAACCCAAGGGTAGGGGGGGAGAAAACCCCAATTTGGGGATTTTGAACTCACATTGGCTGCAGAGCTGCCCGGGGATGGCTGCTGCACAACACACCCCATCCTCCCTCTCCCAGCCTTTGCTCTATAATTAAGAGAGCCTGCTATAAATACAAACAGCCTCATGCACCCAGCGAAGGCGTGCAGGTGCTGCTCGCTGGAGGCACTTCAGCACGGCGCAGTTCTGGACGCTCTCGCTCCCTGGCTCCGCTCACTGCGATACGGTTACAGTGATGCAATTCTGCTGCTGCTGGCGGCTCGCTCCGCTTCTCCCTGCGCCTTGCAGGTTGCTGGTAAGCCCCCCCAGCTCCCGGCTCACCCCAGGATTCAGGGGGTTTTGCATGCATCGCACGCAGCTGTGGGTACACACGGGGCGTAACCCCTGCACGGATATTTCCCTGAAAAAACACCGTGCAAAAGTTTTGGTGGAGGAGGAGAAGAGGGGGGAGCACAGCACCAGCACTCCCCAAAAGGCAGCAGAAACCCTCATCCACGGGGCACAGAGGCGGCCCACGGCGCTGACACCATCACAGCATCCTTCCCTCAAATTTCACCCATCCTCACATTTAGGGCCCTACACAGGGGAAGGGGGCGAAAGCAGCAACTTGACCGGCGAAGCTGCGGCCGCCAAACTTCCCCGTATTATTCCTTCCTGCAAGAGGTGGAAGCGATTGACTCACTATGAGACTGCTGTTTTTGCCTCCGACTCGGGAGCAACGTTGCCACGGGGCCGCCCGGCAGCAGGCACTTACCCTCAGTGCATGGAGCCCCCCGAGTTAGCTGGCAGGGGACCCCGCTCCGCTCCCCCGCAGGACCGCTGCCGGCCGGCTGCTGCTTCGTAGGCACAGACCCAACCCCTCCATTGCAACCACAGGAAAAAAAATAAATAAATAATACTAATAATAATAAAAGAAAATCTTCTTCCAGAAGAAAAAAAAAATGAAAAATTTAAAAAAAAAAAATGGGAGTTTAAAAATAAATCACGTTGCTTTTGTTTGGTTTGGTTTGTTGGTTCGGTTTCCCCCTGGAGAAAAAAAAAAAATCGAAGAGATAAATCCCAGCGGCCAACAGATCCAGACTCAGGTGAATTTCGCCTCGAACTCCCTCTGTGCTCTCAGAGCCTTCGCCCTCAGATGGGCTCTGGAAGGTGCAGGGGGACCCATCGCTGCCAAAGTGCCATCCAATATCCTTGGGGCTCAACTCCGCTCCTGCCCGGGGAGGACGGCGACTTCGCTGCGGGATGCGCGGTGCAGTTGGCAGGGACCCGCCTGCTCCCGTCTCAGCGTGGAGGGTGGGTTTGCTCGGTGGTTTGTTGATTTTTTTTTTTTTTTTTCCCTGCTTTCCTTCTGCTATTGGTTTCCTTGCTATCTGATCCGGAGCGAGCGCTGCAGCTCGGCGCTCCCCTGCCTTTCCCCCGCCGCTTGACAGGGAATGAAAGGCAGACACCCAGCAGACAGCTTCTACAAAGCTCCACTCCCTCCTACCGCCTTTGTCCGCGAACAGCAACTCCTCCAACTCTGCCCGTAGACACCAGCGAACCTCTGCATCAGCACTTTCCTAATGGCTGCTTCGCCCCAGCCCTTCGGCCCTTCTCCTTCCTCTCCCTCACCCCGATGCCATCCGCCTGCCCAGCCACAGCCCGGGGGGCAGCGAGGCCCCGGCTCAGCCCCCCCAAGCCAAAGGCTGTACCCAGGGGCTCACGGCCCCCTGCTCCACCACCGCCCTTTCTGGGCTCCTTCCACAAAAAACCAATTGTGGGTACGGCCACCCAGGCGGCTTCACTCCGGTTTCACTCCAGTTTCAGCTGCTTTAAGGGGCAGAGTCTGCAGGAAGATAAGAAGGGAGCAGGGGGGCTGGGAGGATGCTTCTTTTTATTGCAGATTTTTATATATAAATATATAAATATTTTTTTAAGGTTGGTCAGAGTCCAAGTTTATTTCGTGGCGGTGAGCAGCGATTGGGAGGCATCTGGGAGGCTTGCAGTGTCTCTGGGTCACCCTGCCCTAATGCCAGTGGAGCCTTTTTGGAAGGTCGAAGCAAAACACTGCTCCGGAGCCTCTTCCCAGGGAGGGCATTAATTCCCATCACCCCACTGCCCCTCTCCCATTGCTCTCCAGATGCAACCAATGGACCTCCATGCTCCCCACCACCCTTTCTCCCCATCTCCAACACCCAAAGCTCCAGCACATCTGTGACACAAGGCCAGACCTCACCACGCTGCCTCCTTTCCCTTCTCCCTGCTTTCCTCTGACCTCCCCCCATTGCTTGCATCGACCCCACGAACCCCAAACTTCATCCAGCACATTGAGGTGCCCCAATGGAAAGCAGCACAGGGCTTTGCTCCTCCAGCAGTGCACCCAAACCCCAGGGATGCTCAGCTATCGGGGTGCCCACCCACTGCTCCCCACACCTTTCAGCAATAAATGCAGTTGATTCAGCCTGGAAATTGACTGCGCGGAGATGGGCATCACCCACGGTGTGGGCAGTGGGGTCCCTGTGTCACTGTCCATCCTGGCACGGTGCTCCAGCAGCGTTTGGGGCACGATGCTTCCCCAGGAAAGAAGCCAACGGGAGATGCTTTGGGTGTAGGGGCAAGGGGAACCGAGTGCACAGTTGGGGTCAGCTCACATGGGGTTGAGCACTGCACAACAAGAGGTGCCAGGGTCAGGATGCAGCCTGAACCCACAGCTTCAGGCAGATGCTTCGGAGCCATCACAGCGAGGGATGGAGGTTAAGGGATGCAGCACACCCCAGGGGGGTCCCTGCAGCCCCCTCCTCTCTGCCAGCCCCTTCCCGGAGCACTGGCACGGCGGCTGCGCGGGGAGATGAGCGAGTCAGCGCAGAGCCATTAGGGCTAATTTAATCAAGACGGATGGGCTGGTTGGAGGGCTGCCGCCCATAAATCCCGCGTTTGCTCTGCATTAGTGTCAGGGCTCCTGGAGGAGGAGGAGGCAATGGGGGGGAGCTGGGCTGGGAAACATGCTAAGTCACCCATCCTGCCCATGGCATGGGGTCACAGGGCTGGGACCTGGGGCTCCTGAGCACAAGCTGAGGAGGACCCGGATCTGCTGGATCCATCGCAGAGCCAGGCTGGCACCTGAACTCACGCTGTGCCAGAGCACCAAGGGGCTGCGGGATGTCCCCCAACCCTAACCCAGTCCCTTCCCACCCCAAATGAGGATGCTGCCCCCATTCTGAAGCTCTGGCTCGTGGTCTGACAGCCCATAACAGCCTTCCCATCGCCATCCCCACAGGCACAGGTTGCACTCAGGCAGTGGGACACCTGCTGGGTGCATGAGCAGAGCCAGGAGACAAGCTCTCACCTACCCCAATTAAAAACAGCCATTGTCCATGCTGTTAATTTGTCCTGATGAGGCTGAGCTGGCTCACACCTTGTGCCCACCCGCACAAGGAGACCACAGCAGTGCTCAGTGCCATGCCCAGTGCAGAATTCAGCCCTGGCACAGGGCAGGGCAGCAGTGTGGGTTGCTGGGTGCTGCTCCCACCCTCAGAGCATTCTAAATGCTGTGTGGTCACCCAGCAAGGGAGAAAACAGCAGTGCTGGCCTGCTGCAGAAGACATGTGTGATAGGGTGGGGGCTCACTGGGGGGTTTCAGCTGGGGGCAGCAGCTGAGGACACTGTGGAGCTGGAAGAGATGGGTGCTCACATCCAGCATCCATGCCCAGAGCAGCCAGGGGCTGTCGTGTCCCCGTCCCACGAAGAGCCACAGAGCATGAAGAACCATTCCTACACAAGGTCTAGCACAGGAAGGACCAATATCTTTTTCTGCCAGCTGACAAAATGGGGTGCTGCAGAGTGAAACTCTGCAGAATTTGCTAATAAAGGATTGCTCCGTCCACATTCCAGCTGGATTTGTCCCCACCTGCAGCACCGACATTGGCAGCAGCGTCCCCAACGCCAGCACTGCTGTCCCCAGGGTGGGCTGGCCCTGTGCCATGGGCTCAGGCTCTCTTCAGACCCAGGCACTGAGGTCTTCTCCCACCTGCTGCATCCCCACACCTGCCATGGGCTCACACAGCACCCCTTGGAAGACCCAACACCCCCATACAGCTCTCCCTTGTGCTCAGCTGCATCAGCCCCCCCACAGCTCAGCTCAGCAGGGTTCTTGCAAAGAGGCCCAGGCCACATCTGTGGGACAAAGGCTTGAGGAGACCCCAGAGAGGTGGGAGCCTGCTCCTCGTCTGCAGCTGGAAGCAGGAGAAGAACCAGATTGGGAAAATTTGGGAAAACCATCCGTCCTAGGCATGCCACCACCCTGAGATCAGGACAGGGACCACATCACGTTGGGATCCTGCCCAGCAAATATAGGACGAAGCAAGAGGCTTATCTGTGGCTATCGTGACCTGCTGCATTTAGGGGGGAGGATTTGGGGCAGCAGCTGTGGTTTCCCAGACCTCGTGCGTAAGCCTGGTGCTAGCTCCTGCCATGGGCCAGCGGGGACGGGCACGGCTCTGCACCATGGGGTGCTCCAAAAGGCAAAGCCCTCCATCCCCTCGGTGCTCCCAGCACTCAGCTTGCTTTTGCTCACCCTCAGGGCGGATTATTTTAGGACAAGGAGGAGCAAAGAGCTGCGGTGACCGATGGATGCTCACTGCAGAGCAAGGGCTGGGCACCCCAGGGAGCAGGCAGCCAAGAAGTAACCAACCAAACCAACCCAAAAGCTTTCCCCAAGGGCTCTCTGCAGCTGCTTCCTTACATAAACAGCCCCAGGGCAGCACCCTACGGACCACCAGCTGCTGCGAGGACAAAATCCACCCCGTCCTGAGCAGACGTCACCTAATCAGCACGTTGGCTTCCACCCAGCGCGGTCTTGGGACACGCAGTAAGCATCTTATATAACCACCTCTGGTCGGGGTCGGATCTGGTTTAGCCCCGTGATGTCCTCCTGCGTAGAGGAGCGAGGGGCCAGCAGCAAAGCTGCTTTCCCTGCACGGCCCCACTGCGTGGCCATGGGACCTGCTGGTGACCCACCTCCACCGCTCTGCTGGAGGCTGCAGGGGATACCCTGGGGTATGGAGAAGAGCCACCAATGGGGAAAAGGATGGGAGAATGGGGTCATAACGACAAGTCACTTCCATCCCCTAATTATTTGTCCTTCAGAACTTGCTAGCTGGGTATGAAGATGGAGATAGAGCCCAGCACTGCTCCAGAGCGAGCCCAAGCACAGAAGTGGACCTTCCCCTCTCTTCTCCTCCATTCTGAACGCAGGACAACAAAAGACAAAGCAGCAGCAGTTTTCCTATAGCCTAACCCCTAAGGAGTGCCCTGAGCTCCCCTGGTGAGCAGCAGCAGCCGCTTCCTGCAGCGCATCCATCTCTCCCCGATGCGAGGGAGCTGCCTGTGCAGAGCCATGGGTCTGGTTGTCAGGGAGCAAACCGTGCCTCTCCCTGGGGATCTTCCACCTCTGCTCCATTAAAGAGAAGAGGAAACAACATTTTAAAAAGCCAGTGCTTAACAAGACGGCTGCAGGAGGCAACTTGACTGATTGAGTTTTTACCTGGCCCTTACAGGCAAGCTGAAGTACTTAACATAGAAATGAGGTTTAGTCACAGCACGGCGTTTGGGATTAGAGTTGGCTGAGAAAACTCTGATGGAACCACGTTCCTCCCGAATATGCACTCCTGTCAAAATTGAAATGCTTTGTGAGATTGAATAGGTTGAGCCAGAAGTTCATTTTCTAAAGAAAATCAGGGAGAGGGAAAATATGTCGAAAGAAAAAGCCCCATTTTTCATTCGAGGCAGGCTGTTGTGTATGTCGGCTGTTCTGAAGTCACGCATCACCCTGGGAAGAACCTGGAGAATTTGTTTTCTCTCTAACGAGAAATTTACCCAAGCTCAGCAATTCTGTGCTCCCTGCTGGCCTGCGGGCTGGGAGCCCTGCAGGCATCTCTGTCTCTGCGTGGACTCCAATACCAATGGAACTTGATAAAGATGAGCTATCAAAGCCCGCTTGGAGAAAGCCTTGGGAGGGAAGGGAAGCCCAGCAGGACTCGAGCAGACAGAGAAATTGCCAACAGAGCAATGGTGAACTTCTCTAAGGCAAATCCACAGCAGTGAGCAATGATTCTGATTCCTCACCCGACCCCACACCACCCAGACCCAACCTTGGTGAAGGACCTAAACCCCAGCACAACCAAAGCCCATTTTGCCACAGGCCCCCTCCTCCCTTCAGGACACGGGGGGCTGCAAGCTACAGGAGCAGATTCTGGGGAGGCAACCAGCATCCCCATGGTCCAGGGGAGCAAATCCACCTTATCCTCCAACACTGACACTGCAGGAAACCAAGGAGGGTTTGTGCGAGCAGATCTGGGGCTGGGGTGCCCATGAGCTGTCCCTGTAATCTCAGCTGCGTGCCTGAACATCCAAATTAAACAGTGCTGTGATTTTTTTTTGTTTTATTCCCCCCCCTCCTTGCTTCGGGATGAGAAGACCTTTACAAATGACTTCCACTTAATCTCATTGCCAAGCGGACATCGCTGCTTTCTGCTATCACATCATGCTCCGAAGACAGATAGAGTTTTCTGCCCAAGCAGAAAAGAACATTGTTTGTAGAACAGAGTGAACAACACGTGAAATGGAAAAAAAAAAAAAAGATCAGTGATGTTTGTTGGAAGAAAGAGCCGCTCGTTTGTTCAGACGAGGATTCTCAGCACGTACAATCTCTGCTCAGAACAAAAGGAGTTGCTTGTTCCCTGCTGTGTTTGCAGGAGGAGTCCTGTAAATATTCAGGGGTGTTTGTGCTGTGGAGGAGTTGGGCTACCTGAGCATCCCAGCACCCCTATAGGGCTNACCCCCTAGGGGGGGTGTGGGGGCCGGGGGGGGGGGGGGGGTTGAGCCCTCGCACAGCCCCGTGGCCCCACTTTGAGCCCTTCCCTTCACATTCCATAGGACACAGGTAACATGTTCAAAAAGAAATGACACTAAAATTCCTTCTGGCAGAAGTTTGGAAAGAAAGATGGCTCCATCTGACCTTGCTGGTGCTCAGCGGGGTGTAGGTCATTGCCAAGCCCCTCATCCCCCGCACGCAGCATTTCAGTATTTGTACTGCTCATAGTTATTCCCTTCCGAAGCCACGGGGGGAAAGAAATAGCTGCCTGGATTGATGGGCTGCTGATTCCTGCCAAAACACAGGGCTGAGTACAACTGCTCGGGATGAATGGTCGTGACTGCAGGAAGAGCAGGGGGAGCTGCTGCTCCAGCAGCTGTGGTTGGGTTCATGGCTTTTGCCACCTTCCCAACAACGCAGCGTCTGGGCACAGCCCTGATGCACGGAGCAACGTGCCCACTTCCAGCACATCCTCCAGACCTCCTCCCATCAACATCCAGGGACCTGGCGCTGATTTGTTTGCTCACCAGGGGTACAATGCAGCCACCTCCAGGCTGCGGCTCCAGCCCTCCTTGGTGGGGAGGGGACGGGCAGATCGCACCGCTGCTCCCTGGGAAGGGGGGAAGAGATGGAGTGTGATCACCCGTGGTGGAATGTGGTTCACACAGAACACGCTGCAGCAGGAATCGAGGCTCCTGGGTCACGCAGGGACGGGCAGAAAGGAGGAAAGAAGGGCCCTGAATCATTAACTCCAGACCCAGCCATCACCGGCAACCACGTCGCTTAATCCAATTCGGAAATCTATCATGGAAATCTCACAATTAGCTCAATTTTCTGCCCTCCCACCGCCATCCTGCTGCTCTGCAGCTGCCCCCTTCCGACAGCACCGAGGATGCTCCATGCCAGGAGGACCCACCCTGGGCAGCTGTCCCCGAATTTGGGGCACGTGGGGGTCCCACACATGGCCCTGGGGCTGCCTCCGTGATAGCATCTCAAGATAAGAACAAAACCAGAGGGAAAAACTGCGGTGTAGAGCATCACGTTGTCAGGGCAGAATTAAAAGGCCAATTACTTTATAATCTCCCAGGCACGGGGATGGTTTGCTGGTTCAAACAGGGCTTAACCAGACGCAGTCCTGGCCCAGGAAAGAGATGTTTCTGCAAACCAGATAGCAAATAAATTTGGATGAAGACAGAGGTTGCGTCACTGAAAACGAAGCGGGATGAATTCTACCTCCTATCTACCCCTGTAAATCCCAGCCAAAGGATTTTCCAGATTACGTGTGCACATTCCTTTCCCTGCCACTCCATTAAATAACGCACCGTGCCCCTTTCCCAGCACATGGTGGAGAATCCCAGGGTGCAACAGCAAGCCAGCAGCCCTGGGGCTCTCCTGGGAAAAAAAATACCCTGGGGCAGAAATATTTGTTTCTTCCTCCTTTTTCCAAGCTGTCACGAGGGATGTGTGTACCTTTGCTTTTCTGTGGTGGATGAAAAGTGGAGGTTGCCACACTTCTAACCCTGAGGCTTCATGCAGGGCACAGAGTCACACAGGTTGCCCTGCTTGCACAGGGCTCTGCTTCCTGGAGCATCATTTGGAGGCCCTTCATTTCCAGCCTCATGTTTGCACACAGGAAGGAAAAGTTTAATTTTAATTTTTATTTTTTTTTTTATCCCCTTAGGTCGATTCATGAAAATTTGCTCTTTTAGCACCTGGTAGCAAGGGATGTCTGGGGTGGAGGATGCGGGAGGATGGAAGGGGCTGTGCCTGCTGGAGGGCAATGCCCATCCATCCCCATCCTCTGCATGGAGCCCCCCTCCTCATTCCCCTACACTTGGCTGCTGCAATTGGGAGCACCAGGAGCATCCCACTGGCAGAGTGCTTTGTGCAACCCCAAATCCCATTCTGCAGAGGTGATCTGGGCAGGACACATGGCATCCAGGGCCAAGGTGGGCACTCAGTGCACAAAGGCTCACTGCTGCCCCATGGGATGGGTATCGCATCCCAGTTAGTCATCGTGACCCAGAGCCATCCGTTACAAAACACGAAGAGAGCTTAAATGCTTGAACATGTTAGCTCAGCCCTTCAGGGAACTCCTGATGTGCCAGAGCATCTAATCTCTGCAAATCGCTTTTATTCTGCCTTGTTCTGGGTTTTCCTTTTTAATCAACTTAATCTTTATTCATGAGGTGTGTTGCTGCATTACAGAAACGCCCAGATCCTGAGCATCAGGCTCAGGGAACGGAAATTAGGGAAAAGTTGGTGTTTGTTCCAGCGAGGGCTTAAGGTCTCAAGCAATTTATCTGGGTGGGGGTGAGACCCAGCACTGCCCCACCTCCCATTGGGGATTGGGCTCAGGGGAAGGAAGAGGAGATGGGGAAGGGCCCAGAGGATGAGTGGTGCACCCTGAGATCGCTGTGCTTTGATCAGCGCATCTCCCTGCTATATTTAACCAGGGAGGGCCATGCTCACCTCATCTTGCCAATGGAACCTTTTATTTTCTGAAAAAAATAAAAGTTTGAAATAAAAGTGATGAATTAAAAGGATCAAAGAAATGAGTGACAGCAATGAGAGTAAAGAATAAAGGGAGCGCTAATAAGAATTCAAGGAGTGGGACAGGAGGGAACCTTGCTCCCATTGAGGCACACACCGGGACCCCACAACCTGCACGGGGTCATCTCATTTCCCCCTCAGCCATCCCCACCTACAGCAGAACTTCATGATATGCCCCCAGAAAGGGACCTCAGCAAAGCAGAGGGGAACGAAGCACAGTTTGACACCCCCATTGGCTGGGAAATGCCAGTACTTCCATTTTGGGAAGACACCAACAATTTCTCAGGAAGCAGAGCCATCATTCAGGGGTTCCCAAGAGGGTCTGCCCGAGTGTGGCCCTATTTGTGTAGATCAGCCCCAAAGCACCCAATGCACACAGTGACACTCTGCAGTACCCTCGTATCCTCCCAGGATCAGCTTCCCCCTCCCAGCCATCATCCAGAGGTTCTAATGGGATTGCAATTTCGCTAATGAGCTGTAATTAATTAATTAGCCTGTTAGCAAGGGAGTTTTACATTTTTTGGCAAACATTTTATAGCTAGAGGGAGGCTCTTCCCCAGCACTTTGGGTGCTGACGGCTGCAGGAGACAAGCCCCATCCCTGCACAGCAAACCCAGGCCTCACTGCCTCCATCAGACACCATTTGGAGCATAGGGGGGGAATCCTGGAAAAAGCCACAGATGTTCCCAAGATTGCAGACAATCAAGTTACAAATGTTAATTTGGAGGGTTCACAGACATCACCATCAGCCCCTCGGGGACATCAATCCCCTCCAGCAAACTGAACAAGGAAAACATAGCCCAGGCAGAGAGCAAGAGACTGCAGGACTGCTGGATCCCTGCAGAGCAGGAACAAGCTGGGGGAAATTCCCAAAAGCACCCAGGCTGGAGCCAAAGCAGGCTGAGGGCCAAGGCAACACCTGAGCTGAGCAGCCCCAGGATGCTCGGAGCCATGCACAGCGCCTGAGCCAGGCTGCCTCTCCCAGCCCCACTTCTCCATTACCACCCCGGTTAATAATTGAAGCACCAGCGTAGAGGCATTAAAGTTTCAGGGCTGGCAGGTTTGGAGCGAGGCAGCAGGCTCAGGGATGAGTGCCACTAATTAACCCTGCACACAGAGTGCAGGTCCCTGCCCACCCATCCCCACGGACAAACCCTCTCCACACTGCAAGCACTATGTTCCCAGAGCTCTTCTGATCTGCTTTCCAAAAGCATCCATCCCACATCACGAGGGATGATTGCTCAATATCAGCAGCCTCTCAAAATCCTGATAAAGGGGATTTTCTCCCCAGGAAGAGTGAATTTCTATCAAGCACCTGATACCACACAGAGCCAGCTCTGAGCAAGGGTTACAAGCTACCTTTGCTGGACTTGGAGGCTGAACAGGAGGGCTCTTCTGCAGGAGCAGATGGAGCTGACGTGCCTGGGAGCCAGCCCAGCTCGGTGACAGACGGTCCCACGCCGCCTCCTCCTCCATGGCACCGCGCTGGGACCCGACACAGGAGCAGCACCCTAGGGGCTGAGCACTAGCACAACTCATCACACCACACAGGGCCCTTGGTAGACATCCACCACACGAGGCAGCCCTCCTCCAGCACCCACCAGCTCCCCTATTTCTCCTATTTATCACCCACCCTCCCAGCAGGCAGGCGAGTGCCTCTGCTCTCGTTAGGCTCAGCTGGGCACAGCTCGCTATCTCGCCCCAAGTACTGGCAGCAATTAAGCTAATTGCATCCCGCTGGGTAGCTGATGCTGCCTCCCTGACGGTGCAGCCTTTGGGTTGCTTTGCACTTTAGGGAACGCGTGCAGGATGGGATGAAGCCCTTTAGGCACACTGTTGCTCTTTGCTCCCTCCTGGATGCTGCAGCAGCAGAGTGGGGTCCATGGAGCAGAGCAGAAGCGATGTGGGGCTCAGTGGAGCCCCATCACCACCCTCCTGCCAACCCCTGCCTGGGGCTGAGCAGGGAGTTGGACTCAAGGATCCTCGTGTTCCAACTCGGGATATCCTCTGGTTCCATAGAGCAGCACTGGGGCAGGAGGCGGCTGCAGCCCAGCAAAACTCAGCAGAGGGACACAGCCCCCAGCAGCTCTCCCTGGCAACCCCAACCCCCCAGAGCTCTGCACGAACACCGAGCTCCTGCAGAACGGTTGCAATTTTCCATGCAGCCCTTTGAATTCCCTTCGATCGCTGCAGCTCCAGCAAAAAGCACAGAGCTGTTTGCACTGGGGCTGGGGCTGTGCTGGGGATGGCAGACGCCGTGCTGGCTGAGCAGAGGCCATGGCTGTGGTCAGGGCTTGGAGCACGGCAGCTCAGCGATTAATCCTCCCCCGCAACACTGCCTGGGCTCAGCACAAGGCAGCATTACCGTGATTAAAAGAGCTGCGTTAACGCAGCGCTCAGTGCCGCCCAGCAGAGCAAAGCCCCCGGGTGGCACCCAGCTCCCCGAGGTGCAGGTGGCCCCCGGGTCCCCAGGACACCGCTGAGCCCATTCCTCCTCGCTGGGCATCCCGCAGTCGTTTCCCTCATTAATCCAGCACTCGCTCCTTGAAGGATGCTCCTGCCCTTTCCAAGCATCTCCCGCTTTGTCAGCCGCCCTTTCAGGCTCTGCAGACACAAAAACTGCGTTCCAGCACCCCTGGGTGCAGTGCTGGATCTGAGCTAACAATGCCATCCGTCACCTCCGCTCCCAGCCCAGGTGCTCGTCCCACTTCCCAGCCTTGTTTCAGCATTTTCACCTTACAAAAAGAGTTTTGGAAAAGTTTTTTTTTTTTTTTTTTTTTCAGAATATTATAAATGTGGTGTCCAGACTGTTCCCTTTCCTTGTCCCCGTTCAGCCCAGCCCTGCTGCAGCCTTCCTCCCTCCGGGACCGTTCCCTTCTCCCTCTCCCTGTTACATTGCTCTTGCACCTGCTCTTGTTTGCTTAACACCAGCGATTTTATTACCTCTCTGGAAAGTTGCTGGGGACATTTCCCAGTGCAGCAACCACTCCTGGGGGAGCTCCATGCCCGGGGGGGCTGCACCTCCCCAGCCCCGTGCACCCAGCCCTGCGCCTGTTCCTGGTGTCAGGATGACAAAGCTGCACCCAGCAGCTCCCGTAATTAATGGCACCGCGAGCACTTCCCTGCCGGGCCATGAATAAAACATCCCTGCTGAGGACCCAAACTTTGAAATATCTTTTCTTTTTCCTGTTAATTATATTCGGTGGGATGCTGTGCTTTTGTTATTTTCTCCTTTTGATTAATCAGGGAGTGAAAGCTGTTTTGGGGCCCCAATTTCCTATGGGAATGACATAACCACCGGGGATTCTCCCCCCTGCCCATTCCCACCCCCTGGGAAAGCTGCCCCCCCTGCAGTGTCACTGTTGGACACCCACATTTCCTCCCACCGTGGTATTTTGGGGCAGTTCTGGCTGATTCACCACCCAAGAGCTGGAAACCATTCTCTCCAGACCCCTTCATCCCATGAAGATTCGTCCTGTCCCCCTCGGTCTGGAGGGAGGAGGAAGGGGCTGACGTCAGCCATGGCTCTGGGCAGTGGGGCCGAGCTCCTGGCACACGAGCTGCCACCATCTTCTGCTGGGCAAGCAGTTCCCAACCACTTGGCTCAGGGAATCAGAGCCATTTCTGAGCAGAAGAGAGCTGCTGCCTGCACACATCCAAGTCTGAGCATCTCCCTCTTTGGAGAAAGGTGAAATTCCACTCCTGCTTGGCTGGCTCTGACCCAGACGAGCTGCATCAGCAGAGCTTGGCCAGGCCAGGAGCAGCCCCAGATCCAAGCCCTGCCATTGCAGAAGCATCTCAGCCACCCAAAACTGTGTGCTGGGTGGCAGCCAGCATGGGAGGATGGAGGCTGCCACGCTGCAAGCACCGTGCCGTGGTCCTCCTGGGGATGGCGAGAGGCAGGGCTCGTGTTTCCCACTGTTTTTGGGAGCTGCAGCTCTTTGAGTGATGCTGAACAGTGCAGGCTGCACAGAGGGGCTGCCCCATGCCCGCAGCTGTTGTCGGGGATCAGGGAGAGATGGTCATTTCCTGCCCCAGCAACGAGCGCTGCGCTTCTCACCGCTCCCTCTGCCAGGCAATTTTCTCTCTCTGCTGAAAGCCCTGGGCTCCGTCCAGCGCCGCGGTGCAGCCCAGCCACCAGCACGCACCACGGGCAGGGCTTCTGTCCTCCCAAAGATCCAGAAAGGTTCAGCTCCCAGTAAGGTCTGTGCTGTAACCCTTAAAAGCCAGAGCAAAAGTGCTCAAAGTGCTCTCCAAGGGAAAAGCCGGCACCTTTCCCCCTAGGAAATGTGGTTGCATCCACTCGTGCAAGCAGAGGGTGCTTCACTTGGCTGGGAAGAGGGAAGGGATCTGCTGTTAGCTCTGTGATCACGGGCAAGAATAGAGCTAATAAAGGAAATCCACTCTACCCAGGTGGAGAGGAACTAAGGAGAGGAAAATGAATGAGTAATCTAAACACAGCCACTAACAATCCCCCAGTGCTCTTCAATAAAGTGGAGATTAAGGGGAGGATTTGCAGCCACGCTGCAGCCTGGGCTCGGCGCTGCCATGGGGCTTTGCACTGGCTGAGCTGAGCTGCTCCGTCACACCCTATGCTCCTGGATCCCCCTATGGACACATCTTTCATATTCCCCGTTAAAAGCTTAATTTGGTGATGGCTGCAAAGTACTCGCAGCTCTCTGGGAGCAGGGGGAGGCTGTAGGAAGGCAGAGTGAGGGGCAGCAGGATGAGCTGTGCTCATTTTCGTGAGTGATGTCCTCCCTGGGATGCACCCATCAGCCTCAGCCAATGGCTCATTTGATGTCCCCGGGTCCTGGTGGATCAGCCCTGGTCTCATTGCACAGAGGGAGCTGCGGGGGTCCTGGTGCCCAAACTGTGCCCACCATCACCAACACCAGCCTGACGCCTGCCTGTGTGCCCCTTCATCTCCTGGGATGGAACCGCCTTCCCACGGGGGTACCCAGAGGCAGATCCCTTCCCCAGCCGTCCAGGCATGTCCCTGTACAAATAGCAAAGAGGAATTTGCACGACCAACAACGGAACCGAAGCAATCCCAGCGGGAGCACATTTCTGTGAGCTGGGGCGATATGAGAAAGGGCAGGAAACCTGACACGTCGCAAATCACTCTCCTGCCACTTGCTGTAGTCTAGCAAAGCTCTATTAAAAATAACACCAGCCTCGGCTGCCGGCTGCAAAGAAGAACCCAGGCCAGGGCTGAGGGCAGCTCGGGTTCGGGGCTGGCTGCCAGGTGGATGGAAAAGGCTCTGAGGTTTACGGCTGATCAGTGCAGCACTGAGATGCACAAGCACAGAGCTGAGCCGCTCCGTGACACCCGTCACCCACAGCAGTGCAAAGCAAGCACATGACTGGGGGGGGCAAGAGCATTCAAGGGTGTTGAAGCATTTTGCTGCCTCTAAAAGGAGCGTATTTCCCAGGGAACACAGATGCCCGTTTGTGTTGACATTTTCCAGGTGAGACCTTTGACATGTTTTACCATTTTCCATTTTCCAGCCTGGCGGCTCTGACCCAGGGGATGAGCAGGAGCCACCCCTCTCCCCCAGCTCCATGGGGTTCCCATCATCACCAGACCCATTTTTCCACATCAAAGCCAAACCCAACGGACCTGAGCATGGGCTGGGAGGTGCCAGGTGTCCCCTGGCCATGGGACGAGCCCACGGCGGGGCTGGGCAGCGAGCCCCCCCAGCACCCCACCACACAGCACACACCAGCTTGTTCAAACAAAGCCCCATCTGCACCGAATATTTACAGGAGGATGTTTGCTCTACTGGAGAAGCTGATTTGGTGATGAAAGTTTAAACAGAGTGAAGGAGGAGGGACACCGAGCAGCGTGTCCTGGAGACAGGATTCAGCCCCATGGGTCCTTCCTGGAGTTGGATCCCATAGCAGTGCCCCTCAGTCCAGGTCCTGCAAGCATCGTGCTGGCATTGACGCAGAGCTGGGATCCACAGAGCCACCAGCCCCGGGACAACCAGCCCTGCAGGTCGGAGGAGACTCAGGGTGGCTTGTCCACAAGCAGAGCAAAAACCTCTGATGGCCACTGAAAGTCCACAGAGCCCCATCAGAAATAACCCCGTGTGCTGCAAACAGCAGCGGGGGCACAGCAGGGCTGCTCGTCAGCTGGGCAGGGAGCAAGGGAAACCCTTCATAGAAATGGTTCCCCCAAAGGAGGAGCCTTGTTGCCCAGCCAGGAAATTAAACTCAGAGGTTGAACCAGGAAACCACCCCACGTCCCTGACAACACCAGAATAACCCCCAGCCACCACATCCACTCTGCCTTCCCCGTGGGAGGAAGATGAGCGCAGGATAAAGGCTTCCAGGCCTCCCCCCAGCCCTCCCACAGCCCCCAGCAGACGGTCAGTTGTCCCCTGAAATGTTGTAATGCGTCCTCATCCCCCTGGCAGGACAGCCCCAGGGATGGGCTGCTGGAGATCACCCCATGGGATGTCCAAAGATCCCTTCTGGCAGGCGAAGAGCCTTTCTCTACCACCGAGGGTGATGAAGCACGGCCACACAGCCACCCACTCGCCTGTCCCACCTGGACTCACCCACATGGACTCACGCTCACGCAGCTCCTTCCTCCTCCACCCTCTGAAGACAAAGCCTGGAGCTCTCCTCTTGCCCCCAGCACCACAGCACTGCTGGAGGAAGGGCTCACCTTGCCGTCCTCCCCCCACCTCGGGCAGCAGGAGCAGCTCGGAGATGTTCTCCCAGGGCTGGATGAAGAGCAGAGAAAGGGTTGGGGAAGTGGGAAAACCTGCCCTCAAGGTTGCTCAACAGCTGGTTTGTGGCTCCAGAGGCACCACCTTCCCGTGCTCACCTGGACAGACACGTTCTGAGCAGGGCAAGGCTGGCAGCGGGCAGGGAGTGGATGGAGGCTGCAGGAAGGGACAGCCCTACATGGGTGCCACCTCCTCCTTCCCACAGCCAGTGGAGGAGGAGAGGCTGCTGGCAGGTCCCTCAGTTCTCCAGGTGCTTTTCCTCTTGGCTTTGGAGTGTTAGGGTCTGTTATGGCCATTTCTAGAGGAAAAAGAGTTCTCATCCAGGAGCCTGTGCTTGGCGCTAGGTGGATCCAGTATTGCCTGGGTGGGTACCAGGCACTGAAGGAAGCGGTGGGATGTCAGACCTCACCTGGACATCTCAACACCAATGATGGCCCCAAAAGAACAGATGGGAACACCCTGAAGCACTAGGCACAACTGAGAGCTGGGGCAGAAGATGGGGATGACACCACCCCCAACAGACTTCACCTGCTTTGGGGAGCACACCCCAAATTGCCTGTCCTGGTGCAGGCAGAGCTGCTGGGTGACAAGGAGGAGCCACCAAAGGCTGTCCCACCCTCCAGCTCACAGCTGGGTGATGGCTGTACCCGCTGTGCTTTGGGATATCACCCCATAACGTGCCTCCCCGGAGAGCCTGCAGCAGGAGGCTCCTTCCCCAGGCAGCAGGAGGTTACTCAGATGGAAAGCATCCACCTGTGTGTCATGAAACCAGGCACTGCTTCCTCCTGCCACCACCCTCAGCTGGGCGGTGCAGCCCGCGCTGGCCACCGAGCTCGGCTACGGGACACCCTCGTGTCACACCTCTGGGTGGCCCTGCCACGTCCCTCACAGCATGGCCATGGGGTGGAGGAGGTCTGCATGGATATGGCAAGAGCCATCACGTCCCCACAGGGTCTGTAGGATGCCTGCAGGAGGATGGTTAGGACCCCTGAGAGCACCATGGGACTCCCCAAGCAGGCGGCATCATTGCAATGATGCTTAATCATCACTAACGAGAAAATCTCAGGAGGATGAGGGTTTGGGGCAGCCCTGGTGATTGTTTCTCCTGAATCTGCTTCTTGCAGCACCAGCCATCAACACGTGGATGCTCAGTGTGAGGAAAGAGGGCTGGGAAGAAGAACAAGCAGAAGCTAACGGGGTTGATCCCAAAGGTCCTCCTCCATCTGCTGGCATCTCCCAAGCCCTGAGCCCCAGCTGTGACCCCAGGTACATCCACTCCCTCCACATTACTGCAATGGTGCATTTGGGGGCCTTCACCCAACCCAAAGGGCTTGGAAGCCCCAAAACTTCAGAGAGGGGCACGTGTGGGTGGGTCAGCACAGCGTGGGGCAGCAGCCACCGTTAGCTGTGCCTTCCAGCACACACCAACAGGGCAGCTGGGACATTAAGCAGGGAAATACTGATTTTGCAAGGAGCTCTGACAGCCTAGGAGAAGCAAAACCATGGCTGGGAGATCTGCAGATCAAACCAAGCCAGGAAGCATTTCTTGCCAGCCACGAGTGGAGGAAGGAAAGGAGGAGGACCAGGTGAGGGCAGAGATGGAGCACCATCTGCTGCCTGTCTTTGCGGGATGCCAGCCAGAACGCACAGCCCTGGAGTGGAGCCCTCTTGTTTGCACACATACAATGCTGTCTGGTGAGTCCAAAAGACTATGGGGTCAGGATGGAACACCCTTAAGGACCCTGCAGCATGGGGAAGAATCCCATGAGTCACGGGCTGCAGCTGGGCTGGAGGTGACCAACAAGGACATCACTGTTTTTGCAGCCAAAACACGGAGCAGGGTAGGAAGACCCCAACCTCAGGATGCATTGCCAGCAAATCATGTCCTGGGCTCTCATTTCCTGTCTCCCCATCCTGGATTCCCAATATGGATCATTTCTCTGCCACAAGGCTGGGTTCTTGGTGTGCTGGATGTGATCTCTTCGTTCCATCCAACAGCCTGAGCCAGTGCAGCCAACATCACCACTTCCCTAAACACAGCGTTCCCCAAAGCTCCTTCCCCACAGGGACCACTGCTGGAAACAAATGCATGAAAGAACAAACACAGATTCTGCAGCAGGATTTCTAGCAAATTTTTTCTGTAATTCAAGAGACACTAAAGTGATACAGAAGCTTTCGCATGGATCCTTCCTTCCATCTTGAAGGCTTGGATCTCCAGCTTTACCAGCCTGACCCCACCTCGTTGGCCTGGGGCCTTCCTCCCCACCTCATCCTCCTCCACGCTGAAGCATTTGGGTTTTGCTTTGTCGGATGCTGAAGGAGCAGCTGCGAGCTCAGCGTGCGGCACCGCGAGGCCAGCAGCAAGGCTTGCCAAGAGATCGGAGGGAAAAGGCTGCTTATGAGTAGCTGCCCTTTGCAAGCTGCTTTGCCTCGTGCCTCCCTCCCGACCGCGTGGTGCCCTCAGCCAAATGTCGTTAGAGGTCTGTCCACATGCTGATCACCTTATTTGCCTTCAAAGCTGGGGTGAGCTTGCTCACAGCAAGCGGCGGTGCTCACTGCTGCACCAACACCTCCAAAGGCTGTCTGCAGCCAAACATTGCTTGGCTGTGGGAGCTGGTTGGGGAGAAGTGGCTGATGCACTCAAAGTGGAGTTGGGGTTGATAAGCGGGGAGCGAGATGGAGGTTTTAGTTCCTAGCGGGCAATTATCACCTGCAGAAAGCTGAGGAACTGGCTGGTGGGAGGGAAATTACAACCTAGAGTCAAACCAACCTCTATCCCAAATCCAGTCTTTAGCTTTTGGTCTGGCTCCAACGCTCGATGTCCGAAGGGTCTGGAGAGGTCTCATGTCCCTCTCATCCAACGGGGAACAACATGGACATTGCGATGGGGTGAGGCTGCAGGAAAACAAACGACTCTGACCGCGAGAGCCGGCAGTGGGAGATGAGAAGTGACTTAATTACAGTAAGTCCCTTCACAGCAAAACTGCCAGGTGCTAAAAGACTCTTTAATTTAGCAGAGAAAGGCAGATCACTGCCAAGCATCTGGAAGTCGAACCCAGAGAAAATCCAATTAAAAATCAGGTGACGCTGTGAGTGGAGCGAGCTACGAAGTGATGGATTATTCATTTCAGGATGCCTTGAAGCCAAGGGAAGGGGGAACCTACTGGATCCTTCCAGCGTGGTACCCACTGTGATGGACACAACCCAGGCTCTGGGAGCAGGCTGGCTTCATGATGAAGGCATGGCCAAGACTTCGCTGGACGTGAGGCTCTCGTGCGTCGCTGGAGGACGGCCCGTGGCCCAGCTAGGTGAGTGCACTGCCTCGTGCTCAGAGGCATTAATAACCCAGAACTAGCAGCCAACTCCATGGAAACCAACTGGTAGTCGGTGACAAGTTCTCCTGTTGCTATAGGAACTAGGCCCAAACAAATAAAAATTACCCATAATTTTTCCTCCCCGAAGTTCTCCCACATCGCATTTCCATAGCAACTAATTAGCTCATTAGTGATCTGAACCACACCAGTGGACTGGCAGAAGTGCCCTGCTGCCTCTCGCCAAGAAGTCCTCAGGACAGTTTGTGCCAGCTTCAAGGGAAAGGCTTGAGCAGAAGGAGGTGGGTCTCTCCAGCTGGGTTTCTGCATGCCTTTCCCGTGACACCTCCAGCACAAATGGCACTCGGTGCCTTCTATCTCCAGTTGTCACCCTACAATCCAATTTCTCAACCTCGTTGTTTCCTTCCCAGGCTCCCCGGCCTGTGGAGGCCGCTGGCTTGGCAATGCCCTCCCATCCAATTGGCCACCATGTTCAGATCTCTTGGCTTAGTGCCACCTTCTGCAATGCCTTCACTGGCAGGGTCCGTGCAGGGCTTCTCTCTTCTAGTCCCTCTCCATTCTCACAAGCACATCCCTCCCTCCTCTGGCGGCCCAGTGCAATGGATCTCTTCCCGTGTTTTTTAGCTGCTTCCACCCAAACCCAATTGCTTGAGCCCTGGGGAAGCCACTGCTCATCTGCATGTGGCCAACCCAGTGCCAATCACTCCACTCTGAAGATCCCTCTGAAGTTGCTGTGGGTGCCATTGCCACCTCCACGGCCAAGGAAAGACCATGGCTTTGCAGAGTAAGGGCCAGAAGGTTGCGTTAGAGCCCTTTCTGGACTGCAGGACATCCTGGGTACAAAATAAGGTTGTTGCCATGTGCTGTGCCAGCTTGGCTGGGAGCTCCGTGTCCTCCACAGCTCCGGTCACAGGACAAGGTGATGGCAGAGCAACCAGGTGCTAAGAGTCAACTGGGAGGAAAAGGCTATATAAAAAAAAAGAAGAAGAAGAGAAAGAAGAAGACCAAGGTGGGAGAATTGCTGTTGACAAGTGTTGGTGCAATTAACAAAAACGACTGCGTTCAGGGAGGTTAGGTCTAGTAAAGCACAGCTGGAAGCCCACAGAGAGGAGATGGCTCCCTCAATTAGTGTCAGAAACTGGAAAACAGAGATCAGGTCTGAGTGCCTTCACCGTGGTAGGAATCCACTGAAACCTGGAATCTCTCAACTGCAGCCATGTGGAAACAGCCCAGTGCTTCTTGGGTGCGTTTCCCATAGTTTGAATATTTTGACACTTCTCAAGGAGTAAGCTGTGAAAAGGTATGAAAGGAAAAAGCAAACAATCAGCAATAAAAGGCAAGCAACTGGAAGCCTGTGAAACTAGCGACGCTGAGTCTCAGTCCAGGGCTTAAATATAAAGAGAGTTTTAAAAAAAAAAAAAAAGAAAAAGAAAAGAAAAAGAAATCAAGTGAATTCAAGGGAGAGCAGTTTTCCTCCCTTTTTTGCCCTTTTTTGCTCACATTTTGGACAGGCATACAGAGCTACAGGAGGGAGGGAGTGCCTCAGGGACTCCAAGCCCCACAGAAATGCAGTTTGCCTCTCCCATCCCCTTTGTTTTTGCCATTCCGTTGTTCCTCAGAGTCTCAGTTATTCACAGAGAGATTCACCAAGTATTCCTTGCTGGAAAGCCACATTCGGGAGCTGTGCAAAGCTGCCAGGCTTTCAGGTCTCCCTCCAGCATGACAGCAAACTGCTCCCAAGAGTAACATAAACAGCATCCTCTGGGACAACCGGGATGCTCAGGAGCTGGGAGTTTGGTTAAAATCCTTTCCTGAGACTTCAGGTAGAACTGATCATGCTGAATGCTCCTCCTGAGCCCCTCCCATAAATAGTTGATAAGGATGAGTCAGTGGAAACAAGAGATCTGAGTGCTGGTTTCATCAAAGGGAAGAAAAATCACCCTAATTTCTGCGGGTTGGGCACCACCAGACAGGGAAGGAACCTGCTGCTGAGACCTCTGCCTGGAAGCCTGCCCAGCTGCACATCCCCAGCTCACAGCACTTTGTGGTCCAACCTCTGCTCCTCCGTACACGATGGCCTCCTCCAGCCCTTGGCTCAGGCCAAGGGACCACAGCCCCACTCAGCATCTCCAGTGCCACGTCCAAACCATCCCTGCTGCATCCAACATGGAGACCAGGCTGCTGGCTCGCTCCTCCCCGCCCGCTTCATTACCTCCAGAATTACATGCGCAATTAATGCCTAATTAAACACCTGCAGGCAGGAAGGCATCTGGAGCAGGAGGGGCAGCGAGGCTCCCCGAGGAGCATTCCCCCCACCCCAGGGGCTGTGCTTCCAGCTGAAGTCATGTAAATCACACCTTTCCCTTAACTCGTTGCTGCTTTCCTGGCTGTGTGCACGTTGCTGATCAGGGATGGATACAGGGACCTCGCATCCACATGAAGGCATCGTTGAGGTCGGGATGACATAGGGATGCTGGGATGCTGTAGGTGCTCCCATCAGACTGCAGAGAAATGGAGCCACGCTGCGGCTTTGCCAAGCAAACTGGGTTTTTTTTGACCATCCCACCTGGATAAATCCCTATTGAGACATGCACTAAATTTACCCAGCCCAAAAACACGGAGGATGGAGCGTGGTGTAGCTTCTCCAGTGTCTTGTAGGGACCAAGCAGCACCAACGTGAGGGCATGAGACCATCTCCTGTCATCCAGGGCAATGTGATTATTGGTGAGATCTCTGGCACCGTCAGATGCAATCAAGGAAACAACTCAATTAGCTTTGATTGGACTGAAGGGAGAGGGTTTTCAGGAGATGGGCACCTACAGCTTCATGGGACAGCAGGGTGGGCTCTGCAGCGTGATCATCCATGGGTGACGGGGATCGATGGGGCCATGCACCGCTGGGAGCTCATGCACCCACCCCACGTAGATCCCAGGTGGGGTAACGTGAGCCCAGCCTGCCCTGAGATGCTTTTAATTCTTTCTCATCTTCAGAAATCAAATAAAAATCCAAAGGAGAAACTTTGTCATCTGAGCAACAGTGGAGGAAAGAAAACATGCCTGGAGATGAAAGGGAATTGGAGATGGCTGTTTCATCTCCTGCTCTCATCATGAACGGGAAAACAAAAAAAAAAGAAACAAACAAAAAATCCCAGACGTAGTTAATGAGCTTTGCATCTCAATGCAGTCTGTGCTCTGCTGCGGTCCTGGCAGCTCACTGCCATGGGTGGGTCAGGGTGAACAGCAGCAGCGTTTGCTAAATAACACACAGATTTTGAGAAGTCAAGGAAAAGTTTGTTAAATATTTCAGTGCATCCAGTCTCCTCTTCCCCACCCATATACGGACTTCCAAAATGCTTTGCATATTTATTTTAGCATGCACTAGATTTATTTAAAAATAGCATCACCAGCACTGGAAACAGCCCACTTGCTTTTCATCTAGATCTTTGCATTGAATCAATGAATCCAAAATTAAACAAGGTTAGGTGAACTAAATCTATACGAGGACCTATTTGCTGATCAATACAGGAATGGATGCCTGGGGCTTCTTTACCATGTGAAATATGAGGGCTTATGAGAGAGAGATTGCTTTTGTTATTACATTAAAAAAAAAATCAGATTTAATCTCCACACATAAAAAAACCTATTTGTTGGAGAGATGCTTTGCCCTAAATAATTGATGTTGGTTGTATAGTACCCAGAAGAGAGACGACTCCCTTCTTCCATTCCTAATGAGATGGAAAAAGACCTCAAATATTTTTCTTGGATTCTGTTTCGTCAGTGCACAGAGCTGAAACTCCACCTGGATTTGAGAGTTTGGCTCCCCCAACACAGAGAGAAACCACAACGTGCTGCACAGGGAGGGAGAGGAGCTTCAGGTGCATCCGTGGGCCCAACTCAGACCCTTTGCAAAGGGCACCGAGCCTCGGCCATGGGCTTCAAGGGACGGTGATGGTGGCCAAGGAGCCAGCACCCATCAAAGAGGGGGAAGAAGCTACAGCAGCATGACCACAGGGGTCTGCTGTGGGGCTGAGGAGCTGGCATTTGGGAAAAAAGATGGTCAGATTTTTAGGGGACAACATTTGGGGTTTGCTTTGGGACCGGAACCGTGCTCAGCCCGGTCCCTTTCCCCCAAGCACACCCCAAGAACTGATCCATCAAGTGCTGTACCTGCTCTGCCCTGAATAAATCTGCATATCAGCCGCTTCCATGAATGAAAAATGCATGCACCAGTAAATTGGAGGTGAAATAATACATCTATTGTCAGCACTTCTTTTTTTTTCTCCATGAGTTTCATTAAAAAAGACGCAGTGTCGGATAAAGTCAACAGCACCGCATCGCTAATTGATGCCGACGCTCCAGGGGCTCCGTGATGGATTCCTACAGCAGCCCCAGCCCTGGGGGGAGCACGAGGTCACCTCCTGGGGGTGTTTTTGGGTGAGCAGGGCAGGGAGCAGGGCAGGATCTGGCCATCCTATCCTCATCAGCCAGGGCTGTCCCAGCCCCCTGCAAGGTGCCAACGTTGGGTTTGGATCCCATAGTGCTGCATCCAGCTCCCAGTGTGCTTCCACTGACTGAGCAAATGCGAGCATGGTGACAATTCTGTGGGTCCCCCTTCCCAGGATCCAGGATCCCTGTGGGGAAGGATTCTGTGCTGCAAAGGATGCTCAGCTCCCACTCAATCTGCAGTGATGTCAGCTCTCATGGGCAAGGCAAGGGTGGTCCTCCCAGCCAGCATCACCCCAGCAGGTGTCCATGGGGTCTTTCATCTCTTTTTTGGGGTCTCATGCCCACCTGGGAGCCAAACAGGATGGATGGCACTGGTGTCCCTCGTCTGTCCCCATCATATCCCCACGCAGCCAGCAGCCGGGTTAGCAGCTCGCAGCACACACACCAGCACACAGCAAAGAGGCAACAGCTGCTCCTCGCTGGCCCAGATTGGGATTTTAATTAAGGAGAAGATTTGGGGGAATAAAGAGGAAAATCATTCTGAAGGCTTTAATTAAAGGAACTCAGGGTGAGGCAGGTCGATCCTGCTGCCGTTGGGGAGGATGAGCACAAACACCCACTGGGATGCTCAGTGCCATGGGGATGGGGGCAGCCCCACAGCGCCTGGTTCGATCTGCATGGAGCAGACCCCCAGTGAGATCCAAAGGCAGAATGAGCACTCCAGCCAGGTTAAAAATACATCAAAACCCCAATTCCTATCGATTTGGTTCTGCTGTATGGCAGAGCGCAGCTGGGGCTGGCGAGAAGGGAGGGTCCCTGTGGTTCATGATGCAATGGGTGCCCGGGGTTTGGGCAAACATCACTTCCATGTAGCATTGCCCTGAGCAGCGGCGGGGCTGGGGTGGGTGCTGCAGCCCAGGATGGGAGGTCAGGGGCACTGACCCCTGCCCCATCTGGGGAGGAGGTGGGCTGAGAGCAGCCCCCAGCCCAGTGCTGGGCACAGCCCACAGACCTGGAAGTGATTTTCCCAAACACGTGGTGAGGGCTTTGTTTAGCTCTTGGCACATCGTGGCAGCTCTGGAAGATCTGAGCTGCTCTCCTAAATCCCATTGTCCTGGGAGCAGAGGCTGTGTGGCTCCCTCCAGCACTCCAAAGCCCTCCAAATTTCAGCCCCAGGCACAGCATCAGTATCCACCCTGCTGCCATCACTGCTGAGGGCACTGTCCCAGGCCGCAGAGGTGCCCATGGGACGCTTCGGAGCCAACTCTCCTGCCCCTCAGCACATCAGAGCCTGTCTTGATTGCAGAGAGCAGCTTCAGTCTGAGTTAATGCTGGTTCAATAAGAGCCCCCAGAAAATTCAAAAGAATGCAGTAGATGCTGGGTTTGAAATGCCACATCAAAGCCATGCCCATGTGGGGGGGAAGCAGGTCTGTGAATGTTGCAGGGAGGAAGCGCTGCCTGCTGATTTGTCTGCGCTGTGTTTGGTTGGACGATGCCTTTCTGCTCGCCGCGGGGTTTGCAGCAAACTGTTCCTCAGCAGAAGCTCTGCTCTGAGCACACGCTCGGTTGGCAGCACCGTGCCTGTAACCCGCGCTTCTGCTCCGTTTCTTTGACAGAAAGGAGGAGAAGAGGAGCACGGCAGAAGCACAGCCCCTGCCATGCAGCGTGGCCACCGGTGCCGGGAGTTGAGCCCTGCAGGGATTCTGCTGCATTAAACTGTGGTGGCATAGAGACCCCATGGATGTGATTGCAAAGGCCAAGAGCCAGCACCCTTCGTTAGGGGTGACAGCTAAACGAGCCACGTAGGGACCTGGTCCTGACACCCAGCAATGCTGCAGGAGCTTGGGTTGCAGCCTGGGATGGATGTGGATGATGCAGTCACGTGCCAGGGCTGGGGGTCCTCTGTCACATCAGTCACCAGGAAATGAGATTTTGGGGAGAAAAGTGCAATGTCAGGCCCTTGGGAGCCAGTAGCACCTCCGCATCCCCCCGCTTGCCCCAGGATCTGCTGTGCACACAGGAGGCTGAGGGGCTCCAGGCGTGGTGGGGCAGAACCAGATAAAGGCAGGGAGAGGATTCTGCTACTGCTGTTTGAAAGCCATTTCCTTTTCTCCTGGCACATTTCCCATTGCACAGCCCCGGCTCATTCATCGCCCCAAGGCCGTGCAGGACCTGTAGGGAGCAGGGATGCTCTGCAGGGCCTTGGCAGAGGGGCAATGTGACCCAGGGGATTCCGAACCCATCTGAGCACTGCACACAACGCACGCTTCAGGGCAGCTTCCAAACCAAGCTGAAGCTTTTGTCTCCAACCTTGCACTGCATCATTTATGAAATCTCAGCTTCCGTAAGAAGAAAGGAGGATGCCACTCTGGAAGCGACGTAAGCATCCCTGAGCTGGGAGTGACACCGAGCAAAGCAGAGCTGCCACCAAGGTAACCGCTGTGGCTCATCGGGGTTCCCATCTCCTCCACCCCGCGTAGCTCTGAGATGCAAACCGGGTGCAGAAGCCCCCCCAGCTCAGCAGGCTCCCCCCAGCCCTCCTCCCACGTGCCTGCAGAGCAGCAGCCCGCTCCAGCAGCGTGGTATTTGCAGAAATGTTATTGCAGCGTGCGATGGGCTGGGGAGCTCCAGGTGGGAGGTGACCCCCGTGGGGACCCCAGCACCTCCCTGCTGTGTTTGCTGTGATATTTTCAGGCTTTGCACTGCGAAGGTTTCCTCCTCCAGCCCCCGTGTTTTCCTGATCAGTGTTCCCACCTCTGCAAAAGCAGCAGCAATGTTGAGCTGCACGCGCTGGGCTGGGTGGGAGCTTTCACCCAGCCTCTCTGCTGCTGTGCTTTGGGGTCCTGTGCAAGGCTGCACGATGTCACCTTGGTTTCCCTGTGCCCCAAAATGTGGGAATTTGCCACCAGCCCCACTAAAGTGGACTTCAGTGCCTCCAAGGGGAGGGCAGCAGAAAGCTGCTGTGCAGAGACCCATGGCTTCGTAAATGCAAAGATTTGGCCTTCGTTGCCCAGCATCAGCTGGATTTGTAAACCAGGATGCTCAGCTTGGAGGTGCTTCACCCAAAACAGCAGTGAAAACAGAGCAAAACTTAGGAACTCATACCCAGGGATGGTCAATGATCAGGGAGAGCACCTGGGATGCCCATGGTTAAACCTGAGCTCTGCTCACCCCAAAACAGGGCACCCACCTTCTGCCTGCAGAGCGGAGCTGGGAGACACATCCTCAGCATCTCCTGCCCTCTCCTCCCCGAAGGGCTGCACGGCTGCTCCAGGTGCCGGCTGGAATGATGTGAGAGCCTCTCAGCTGCCTGCCTGGGGCTGATCCCTATCGCTGAGGTCTCATTGGTATTCTGCAGCTTCAGCTCATTAGCACCGAGGTGCTACAGGAGCAGGAGCGTTGGAAGTTTCTGGGTGAGACAGCTATTAGGGGAGGATGGAGCGCAGCTCGCACAAAGCAATGGCCCGCGCGGACTCGCTAATTTACGCTATCGATCTAGAAAGGTGCCCACAGGCCACCCGAACCAAAAAAAACCACAACCCAACCCTGCCCTAGATACAGCCTCAACCACCTTTGGAAAAAGTAGAAAAATCGAGCAAAATAAATAACCTGCAGCCCCAGGCTGCATCATCCCCCCCCCCCCATACCGCTGCCAGCTATCGGCTCTCCAGGAGCACCCCAGCTCCCAGTATGACCAGTGCAGGCTCAGGGGGGCTCCCAGCATAGGGCAGGGCCCTAAATCCGGGAGGGTGGACCTGCTGCAACCCCCCCCTCCCCCCCTTGGTGCTGTGCCCCCTCCCAGGGCTGAGGTGTGATGAGTTTTTGTGTCTCTGCAGCCAGGGTCTGTCCTCCTTTGGGCACTGCCTGTTTACACCTCGGGATGCACCCACAGGGAAGCAAGCAGGCAGAAATTGCCTCTTTTTGCTTGTATTTGAGACAAATGGGGAAAAAAAGAAAAAAAAAAAAAACTTTTCTGCTAATAAGGAACTCAAAGTGATGAATTTTCCGATTCTGCTGAAGTTCTCTCCTCGGAGGCACTGATACATTTTTAATGGGTCTCCGTGTAGCTATTAAGCTCTAATTGAAACGAAGAGCCCTCGAGCTCAGTGCTGAGCACCGTCCCTGCACCGGGCCGATATCTGGGGGCTTCCCATCCCCGGGCACCCCCCGCTCCCAGCTCATCCCCACCCGTGTCCCTAAAGCTGCCGCCAGCTCCGTGCCCCGGGGGAGGGGGGCTCATAGGGAAAAAAAAAAGGGGAGGGAGGGAGGGATCCCCCCGCTTCTCCCCGTCCCATTGCGGGGGTCCGGAGCGCGGCCCCGCGGCGCTGCCCGCTGCCTCCCCCTCGCGGCGGCCCCGGGACGGTGCCCCCGGCAGCGGCGATCGCTGCAATGGGGGGGGATGGACACACACCCCCGGCCTGAGGTATCCCAAAAAAAAGGGACCCAAACGCCATCACCCCGTGGAGGTGTCCTGGCTGGGATCACCTTCCCGGGAGGGGAACCCGACAGAACAAGAAGGATGCTCGAACACAAGAGGAGGGGCACACAGCTGGTTTCAGGGCTAATTTTATTGAAAATGAGGAGGGGGCTTAATGAGCACAGTGTTCTCAAGGGTACAGGGCTGGAGGGTCTCTGGGGTGCGTCAGAATCACAGAATCATTCAGGTTGGAAAAGAGCTCTGAGATCACCAAGTCCAACCCCAACCCACCCCCACCAAACCACGTCCCCAGGTGCCACATCTCCACGGTTCTTGAACACCCCCAGGGATGGGGACTCCACCCCTTTCTTTGTGGAAGTGGGACAAGTTTTTCCTAATAGTCTCTCCCCTCCTAAGGCCGAGCTGGTGGCCACCAGGTGTGCCAACCCCTTGCATGGCAGAAGGGAGCAGCAGCACCCAGCCTGGCAGCAGGGCAGGACCCGAACCCAATGGAGCAGCAAAGCCAGGCGTCAGCTACAGGATCCCAACCCCCCCACCGAGGCATCACCCTGTATTTGAAGGGGCAGGTGCCCCCCTTCCCCAAAACACAGGAGTCAGGATGTACTCCAAGAGGAGAAAAGCAGCCTAAATCAACCAACCAACCACAAACAAGGCAAAAAAAAAAAAACACCAAAAACAAAAAAATCCATTCCCCAAGCAGCATAAAAGGATGCGATAAGGGGAACGGGATCAATCGAAGCAAGGAGAAAAACAAAAGCTCAGCATCAAAACAAAAGCAATCCAAAGTAACCATCTGTGGGGGAAAAAAAATAGTTACAATTGCACATCTCAGCTGCAAAGCTGTGTGTGTGATCCCAGGGGGCGTGGGGCGGGCTGGGGAGCAGCACTGAGGGGGAAGGTGGAGAGCATCGATCACTTTATTGTGCGGGAGGAGTGGGGTGGGGGCTAGGGTCAACCCAAAGCTGAACAGGGCTCGTCCCCACAGCCTGTGCCATTTCCTCAGGGCTCCTCCAGCCAGGGAAAGGGGTGAGAAACTGGGGGAAGTCACTGCGTGATGCCCCAAGGACTGACCACATGCGGTCCCCAGGCTCTGCCCTGGGAGCAGGAATAGGATGTGCAAAGAGCAGCCTCGTCCCCAGCCTTCACCCTGCAGGGCACGGGGCCATGGAGGCAGGGGGACCCCGAGCAAGGAAAATGCACCCTCAACTCCAGACCTCCAGGGCAGGAATTTTAGGAAAAGTGTTTTTAAAAGATACAGTTAAAAAATAGACACGTTTCTTTCTTTAAAAAATAATAATCTTAGGCCAGGGTGTTTTCTACCAGCGTTCCCCACCACCCCAGATTTAGCCAGAAAACTGCAAGCCATGTCACCAAAACTGCTGGCCGCACAGACATCCACACATTCATCGTTGATTTAAAAATATATAATATATATATAGCACACACACACACAAATATATATATTAGAAAAGGAAAAAAAAATCCCTCTGAAAATTCAATCTATTTTAAAAAAAATCCACAGCAGGTGCGTTCATCCCGCGGCCATACAGCAGAAGACAAAATCCCTCCAGTGCCTCACAGAGCACTCAGGGATTCACAGTGGA
>WBMW01004456.1:522702-542337 GCA_013396635.1 Penelope pileata | reverse complement strand
TTTTTTTTTTTTTTTTAGGGGAGAAGGAACCATTCCTCCCACCCCCAGAAGGGCTTTAATTTAGAGCAAGTTAGATTAAAACTAGGAAACATGTTACAAAGTTCATTATATATAGACATCAAATGTACAAGTGGGAGCGGCCCCTGTGCGCGGCATTGGGTTTGACATCGTGGGGGTGGCTGCAGAGCCTCCAAAATGAGGTGGGGGGGTCACAGTGCAAGGTCTTACGTGAGCCCCAGGTGAGAAAGGAGAGGGAGGGATGGAGCAGCATTCTTCATGGGAGAGGAGGAGCTGGGGGACACAGAGTGGGGGTGGAGGCCCAGCTGTCCCATGTCCTCCATCACTGAGGATGACTCGTGCAGCCCCCATGTCCCCTCGTGAGTATGGAGGGGGGTGAGGTCCATGGGGAGCAGGGGCTGCTGCATGGGGTGAGGTGGGCCCACGGAAAAACGCTTTAATTCCCCTCGAGGAACCTCCTCAGAGGAGAGGGGGTGTGCCAGGGATGGTGCTGTGCTGAAGGGGCATCAGGATGTCACACCAGGCATCACAACAGCTCCAGGTGGGGACAGCAGAGTGCCCAGGAGCCCCGCAGCCTGCAAAAAAAGCTGCTCAGGAACCTGAGGCAGAGAGGTGGGCACACAGGGCAGAGCAAGGCAATGTTTTGGGGAACGGGTGTTGGGCGTACAGGGAGGCGAGGAGTGGGACAGCACAGCAGCATTTTCTCTCTGCTGTCCCCAGGCTGCAAAGGGGACAAAATGCAGAAGCTTCCCATGCGCTGTGCCACCATCGGGCACTGTCCCCTCCCTGTGCCTCCAGCATGGAGCTCGCAGAGCCGTTGGTGGCAGTGGCTGAGTGAGGATGGTAGCAGCTTCCAAGGCTCCTCCTGGGGGATTTCGGGCTAAGAGAAAAGAGACTGCAGCAGGGCTGGGCCCTGAGCCGCCCGTGGGCCGGGGAGATGCGATGTGTGCCAAGCTCCAGGAGCGCTCCTCCATGGGCATCGCAGTGAGGCCCCGTTAGGAGTCCTCCCCAAGGATCTCTGTCACGAAGGAGGCCATGTCCGTCTCTTTGGTGTCGTGCAGGGTAAAGAAAGGGTGCTCCTGCCAAGGAGAAGCGAGACATCAGCCACAGTCTGGCATGGAGCAGCCCAGCAGCAGCCCCAGGGATGGCACAGCGCTGGCGAGGGGGGAACCACGTCCCCTCCACGCTCCCATGGACACCATCCTTCAGCTGAACGCTCTCAGGTTTGGTGGCTCTGGGCTCTCAGCTGTGCTACAACCATTGGGGCTGTCAACCCACACCCTCCCCAGGCAGGTGAACCTGGCCTTAACACCCATCCCACTGTGTGCCCAAAAATCACCCCCCCATCCTGCTGACCCCTCTGCCCAGGGCCCTTCATCCCAACACATTCCCAATGCCAGATGAAGGCCAGCAGGAATGGCCCCACACTTACCATCAGTTCTAAATAGTTCATTCGCTCAGCGGGGTTCTTCCTTAAGCTGGAGAAAAAATAAGAAGAGAAAGGCTGTAGGATATTTTTTCTTACTTATTTCTCTATGTGGTCTATCAGAAGGGACCTCCCTTCCCCTACAGCTCCCTTCTGTGGGCAGCACTCCTCTCCCCGCAGCAGATCGGAGCCACGTGGCCCTGCAGAGCACCCAGGAAGGGAACCACAAGGGCAGAGTCTGGGCTGCATGGGGCTGCACGTGGCACAGCCCTGCTGGGAAGGGGGGGGAGGTGGTTTCCCACCACCCGTCTCAGGGCTCGGTGGCACTTCAGAGCACGCCAGGAGCAGGGGACACCCAAGCAGCACAGCTGTATGTGGCACCCACGGAACAGCTTTCACCCAGAGGCCCCCACACGCTGCCCACACGCAGTTCTCGTTTCATGGCCGCTCTGCCAGGAACCACCAACACTTGAGCAGCATCGATGGTAAAATAGGAAGAGAAACCTCTGCGCCTTCCAGCCGGTTTGGATGAGTCAGGCTGAGAGCAAAACCCACCCCTGCCGTGGGCTGGGTGCCCCCACCCCCAGCTCAGGCTGCCCAGGGCACCCCTAGGGATGGGGCACCCCAGCTCTCCGTGCCAGGGCCTACACCAGCACCCGGTCCCCGCGCACTCACCACTGCGCCGTGAAGTCCACAAACTCCTTGGAGAAGCGATCGGCGGGCAGCTGGGGTGAGGGCTCCTCCACCACTTGCTTGAGCTGCTGGAAGGGGGTGCCCCAGGACTCGTAGGGGAAGCGGAGGATGGCCAGCTCGATCTGGGGACAGGGACAAGGCCGCCATCAGGCACCGGGCTGCCATGCGCGGCCTGCTGCGTGCTCACATTCAAAGTGAAAACCCACTTTTCCTCACAGACCGTTTTCAATTTGAGTCATAATTTCATTTAAATAGAAAGACCCAGAGGCCAGAAGCACTTCCTTTTGAGGCCTGCTCACCAAATTAACGTATTTACAGGAAGCATTCAAATACATGTAAAATGGGATGATTTAAAGAGATAATAAAACCAGTGTGCACACCACTTCTGTACCAGAGTGCTCTGCTCACCACAAACTGGCTCCTGGGCTTCAGGTTAGTGCTGTGTGAGCTAGACACAAAAATATCCATGTACCCAAGGGAAAATAAGCTTTAGAGTAGCACTCAGGAAGGTTTTCACCAAACTACTTCAGCTACCCCTGCTCTATCACCCACTGCAGCAGGAAAAAGCCTGTCACAGCTCTTGGGCACCCTGTGCCCAGGGTTGGGATGCAAGGAAGGAGCAATGTGCAGGGCAGGACCAGAGGCTCCACCTGGGCAGCTCAGCTGCTGGAGAGCTGCAGGAAGCCAGAAAAGGCCTCGAGCAACCCTGAAACTCAATGGCCCTGAATTCTGCTGCTCTTCAATCAAACCCCTCCAGAAATAAACAACAGGATGCCAGCCCAGAAGGAAGACATTTGAGGGAATAGGCTCCATTCAGCTGCAGGCTGGCAGGCTTGCAGCAAGGTCCCCTCTCCCATGCAGCACTGGAAAGCTCAGAGATTTCATCATTTACACCATCTCCCATCCCACAGCTTCCTGCACCTCGAAGGAAAGCCAGAGCTGAGTACAACTGCAGCCAGCCCAGCTCTGCTCTGCACAGCACAGGGATACCAAGAGGGAGTATTTGTCAGGAGATCTGTGCAGCACACACAGCTGCAAGGATGCAGTGCCCAAAACAAAGGTCACAGGAAAAATTCACGGAAATAATCTACCCACAGAGATGCAGTCTCCTGGAAAGCGAGAGAAGCGTTCCCAGGCAGCATCCTCTCAGAGCCAACAGCTGGGATTTCCTTTGTCCTCCCGTGCCAAGAGATGTCAGCTGTTTTCTGCAAGATCCATTTCTTGCAGGAGGCAGATAAACCATCCTGAGCAGCTGCGATTTTGGAACTGAAAGTATTTCCCCTTCCTGTTGGCTGCTGTGAGCTGCCCCAGTGGCAGGGCTGCTGCAAGCCATACACACCACCCCCACGGGCAGTGTTCCTGTCTCATTTCTATGCTTGCAGGAAGGCTGCAAGCCAGCCCTAGAGAACCCTGCTCCATGTAAGGGAAATTGCTGAGCAAAGCCATAAAGGAAGCTTTAAAAATCAGCCTCTTGGGTGCCCAACGAAACCCAGCAGCCCTGCACAGGGCAGAACCAACCACCTGGGTTATCTGCTCATGCCCTGGGATACCACACTCAGAACTCAGCCCTATTTGCTGGGGGTGGAACCATCACATGCTGCTGCCACAGCGGCACTGGAGCCCCAGCGGAGACCCAGTTCCACCCCCAGCATCACACGGTGCTATCCCCAGTTCTCTGCATTACCATTGTGATCCCCAGGCTCCAGACATCCGACTTCACGTTGTAGCCCTTCTGGTTCAGCTCAGGATTTATTCTTTCTGGCTGCAACAGCAGAATGGAAGATATTACAGCTCTGTCTCATTTTTGCAGCACAAACCACATGCAGCAGATCTCTGGCTCCAAAATCCAGGTTGGGTGGGTTCCCCTGGCTCACATCCCCACAAAGGCAGGGTTTGAGGTTAAATCTGAGAGCCTCGTTGTACTCCACAAAACCCCCACACTGGATGGGTCGCACACGAGCACACTTACGGCCATGTATGGTTTGCAGCCAGCATCCATCGTCTTGGCCACCGAGTCCACCAGGTACCCACTGATCCCAAAGTCACACATTTTCACGTGTCCCTCCTTGTTGATGAGCACGTTGGAAGGTTTCACGTCTACAAGAGAGAACATGAGAGAGCAGATGGGGCCTTGAAAGCTCAGCCCCTACCAAACTCTCAGGAGAGCTCTTCTCTGGCTCATCACGATCTGTGCACAAGTACACAAGGAGCTGTATTAAGATGAAGAACAGGACCTGACTCACAACACTCATCAAAAAATTGGAAGGTTTCCCTTCAGCTCTCCCCTTGCCAGAATCACCCAGCCAGGAAGGGTACGGGATCACGTCCCCAGGTGCTGCCTGCAGTGCATCTCAGTGCTCAGAGAGAGCCAGGGATGCTCACAGAAACACAGGCAGCAAGGAATTCAGTCATTATACTCAACCCTTCATCTGGAAAGGAGGAAGGGAACTACATCATGCAAGCAGATACATGAAGGCTACATCTCTGGAACAAGCCTGGGGCACTTAGGTCTGTCCTCCACGGCCCCAAGTGCCACCAAACCCCGCTGTGGATATCACAGAGGCACACTCCACCTAGCCCAAGGCAAGGAGCCCTCCCATCACAGCACATGGATCCCACCAGCACCTACCTCTATGGATTACGGACAGTTTACTGTGCAGATGCTCCAGAGCTCGTACAATCTGGGGACAAACAGAGCAGGAGAGCGCTGTGAGCCACACTGCAAACACACCACCCACTTCTGAACCCTGCGTGCCCCAACAGAGCTGCACTCAAACCCCAACAGAGTGCAAAACACAGCACAGGAAGGGCATGCAAAGCTCAAGTGGGGCCACAAAACGCAAGAGGCACTCACAGACACGGCCATTTTCCCCAAAATGTCTTCAGGGATGGTTTTCTTCTTCTCCAGTACTTTCTTGTAGAATTTATCCAGGGAGGTGTCCATGAGCTCCATGCAGATCCACACATCGCCCTGTGGGTGGGGAGAGAGAGCAGATGGGAGGGAATTCCCTGAACCCCCCCAGGAGCCAAAGGACCTAGTGGGGACACACAGAAGGACACTGTCCTTCCACTCATGGCAATCCTGTGTCCCCATGGTGCAGCCACTGCCAGCCACACACCAGCACACTACCTCTGCACCCGACAGCATTGGGCACAGATGTTTGGGTGCCACTAAAATCACGACAAGCCACTTCCAAGGATGTCCCCTGAAATCCAGCCCAGCCCATGGACAACGTGCTACAGCAGCACAGAAAGGGACCTGCTGCACGCTGCCCAAAGGAGGCAGCAGTTTGGCTTTGCACCATCTCAACAGCCCAGTTTGGCTGCAGAAAGCAGAGGTGATTTGAGGCAGATTTGTGCCCTCAGAGAGCTCTCAGGGGCCCAAGGGGCCGTGCAGCTCCCCACCAGCACTGTACCTCCCGGAAGAGCGCTCCGTAGAAAGTGACGGTGTAGAAGCAGTCAACCGTCCTCATGGAGATGTCCAGGTCCATCAACAGCCTCTTCTGCTCCTGAGTGTTCACAGTGGCACGAATCCTCTGAGAAAAATATTAAGAAAAGAGGATTCTGGTTTAGGTGGGGTTGTGTAGCCAGCAGACCCCCAGAACATGCCCAGATGCCCTGTTACAAACAGCACCTCCATGGGTGACACCATCTGAGTGCCACGTTGGGCTGCAAGGGGACACCGGAGGCTGCCAACCCAGACAAGCCCCCATCTCTGTCCCCATTTTGTCAGGACCAGCAGCAGAGCCCCTCTGCCACACACCCCCACCTCCATCCCCAGCAGCAGGGACCCATCCTCACCTTCACCGCCATGATGGTGCCGCTCTGCGCGTGCCGCACTTTCTCCACCACGCCATAGGCCCCCCGGCCCAGCTCCGAAATCGTCACCAGGTCATCGGCTTCCACCTCAAAGTTCTTTAGGGAGAGAGGTTAAAAAACAATGGTTAAAAAATAAAAAATAATGAGGCATGGCCATGCTTATCACAAGGTTCAATGCTTACATCTCCCTCACTCAGAGCATCCCTAAACCATGGTATCTACAGGGTCCCAGCAGCCCATAGGCACCGTGCTGAGAGCAGATGGATGGATTTTAGAGGAAATTGATGGATTTTTTGCTCTTTAGCTGTCCAACACCATGCTCACCAGGGCTCACTGAGCTCCCCTCTGAAGCCAGAGATGAGGATTTTCAAGGAGCACAATGCCACTGGAAAAAAAAACCCAGGGTTGGTGCCTGCTCAGGATGACCGACACGAGGGTATTTCTGTGGTTGCTGAACATCCTGGGGGATTTCAGCAGCTGGGAGCCCCTGCTGCAGCCCCAGAGCCCCGTGCACATCGGGACGTCCCTGCCTGCCCCCAAGTGCTTGGGAGCCACCGGCACACCCAGCTCATGCAATACTGCAGCACGGCAGCTCCACGCCTTCCATCAGGCAGCTCAGATCTGCCCGCTTTCAGCACTGTCCCACCATCAGAGAGCAAAACCAAATCCCCAGTGTTCTGACAGCCGAGTGCAGCAGGGAGGGAGCAAGCTTCTGTGCAGCCCACGGACAAGTTTCCCTAACCACACGTTACCCTGCAATTGTCAGCTCTGCTGGGCAGGGCATCAACTGCTCGAGTGAGACATGGGCTATTTTTGGAGGCTGCGTTCATCGCTCCTAATAAGTTACAGACCTCCTGGTAACCAGGCAGGGCTGCAGCTTTCCTCCGGTCCCAGGGAACAAAAATAACACCCGGATGCCAAACGGACCCGGTAGCAAAGGGTGGGGAAAGGGCATCGGAAGCAACGCTGTGCCCGGGGCAGAAGGGCAGCAGCGTGCTGAGAGCAGGGCTGGGGGCAGCCCCCCCCACCATGGCCACCAGCAGCCACCAACCCCGTTAATTGGGGACAGATGGGGCTGGCAGGCAGCCGAGGTGGGGAGCGAGGGAGGTGTGGGTTGAGCTCAGCAGGAAGCTATGCTGCATGGTATGGCACAGGGAGGTGCCAGCCCTGTCCTGGAGGTGGATCCAGAGGGAACAGCGGGGCTATGGGGGGAGTGCAGCCCCCACCCTGCTGCCCCGGGCAGAGGCACGGAGCAGGCTGAGCGCTCCTGCAGGGGCCTCCAGGAAGGACCCAGTGGTGCTTTTTGGGACACTGTCCTGCAATTGTTCCAGGGCATTGTGTTTTTGTTCCTGGCATTTACCCCAAGGCTTCCCCAGAAGCAGGCAGTTCCCAGCACACTCCAGGAACCAGGATGGCCCTGCCCAGCTGCAGGCAACACACCAACAGAATCCAACCCTGCACTGCATCCCTTGTCCCCTGCCCTGCATGCATCAGACAGACCCGAGGTCACCTTCCACCCCACCTCTAAAGCTGCCCTCACACCCTAGCACTCCTCCATCCCACGTTGTGCTGCTCTGAAGCACCCAGAGCAAACCCACGCTGCAAACAGAGCACAGCCACCAAACCTCTCAGAGCAGCACAGTGCACACAGGGCAGCACACTGCCTGCAGAGCCGTCCCAGCTCTGAGCACCCCATGCCCATCCTCCTGCACAGAGCCTCTCCCCGAGCTATTAATGCACACAACAACAGTCAGGAACAACTCTAGCAGTGGGGCTGCTCCCTGCACCCAGCCCAAACTGCCTCACCCCCCCTCCCAGCTCTCCTCAAACCTTGCACCAAGGACAGGGGCTGACCCAGAGCACTGCACCGTATTTTTAGCTCGCTTGCAAAGAGCCCTCTGCAGCCCCAGGAGAGCCTGTAACAGGAGCATGGAGCAAAAGGGAGGCAGTGGCTATTTCCAGCAGCATTTTGCATTGGGTCACTTGGAAAGGCCTTGGAGAGCAGCTCTGTGCACAGCTTCCAGGGGATGCCAGCAGCAATGGGGACAAAGGGGACATGGGCTGGGTGTGAGCGAGGGGCTACCAAGCAAGCAGGACCCCACTGCAGACAAAGCCCCACTCCATGCAATGCACCCATTTCCTGACAGCCAGTGCTCTCAGCAGATACCCAACAGGGGGAAAACCCTGCTGAGGGACATCCCATCCCCTAAAAGATGCATCCTGTGAGGCTGCACCAGGACACACAAGGGCTCCAAGGATGCTGCAGATCTCAGAGCTGGATATGACAAGCTGTCACGGCAGCATGATGCATGCCACTCCCATACAAGCAAAACTGGAAGCAAGAAGCAGCCACGTGGGCACCTACTTTGTCTCCAATGGTGATGAACGTTCTGGAGTCCAGGTTCCTTGGGGGCCTGCAAGAAAAGAGAGGGTCAGAGGAAAGCACAGCTTCAAACCCCCCTTTGCAGAGCCACCTTGCATGGTCCTTTAGGTGCTTTTGGCCACTGCTTCCCACTGCTCTCTGTGCCTATGAGTGCAGATCAGCCCCCTCCAAACGCTCACAAACATGCAAAAACCACCCACAAAGCACTGCTCAGTGCAGGAACCCAGGGAGCAGCTCGGTGAGGCGTGCAGCCCAGCAGCAAAGCCATTCCCTGCCATGGTGTTTTGACAGGCAGGTGTTGTAACACAGCCACGTAGCCCGAAACGCACGCCCAGGGAACAACAGGTAATTCCTCAGCCCTGAGTCATCTGTGTACACTTGACAGCCTGCTCCAGGCAGCCCAGCACAGCCTCACACTTCAAACACCACCACGGAGGCAACAGGCTGCTTTTAGGGCTTTTCTTCCCCCCCTCCCTCATCACTGCCCACTCCCCACTGTTGGCAGCACGGGGCTCTGGAGCACGCATCAGCCTTTTGGGCCTGGTTCTGAGCACTCCCCAGCCCCTGTGAGCACAGCAGGCTGGGGATTGCCCAACCTGCTCAGCCTCCAGAGCACTGCCACAGCCTCAAGGAAGTGCTCGGGCTCCCAGCAAAGGCTGCGCAAATATTTGCATTGCGCCTTGGAAAGAGCAGAGAAAAGGGCTGCTGGGTGCCTGGCACCAACCTGCACAGCGGTGCTCGGGGCACCCTGCGGGCTGGCACCCACAGGGGAAGCTCCAACAGCAGAGGGGCAGAGAGATGCAGCCAAAAAAGCCACCAGCAGCTGGTGGATGTGCTAACCCCCATTTGCTCCCAAGTAGCCCAGGCTGGCTGCAGGAAGCAACACTTACGTGGTGTTGACAGGGGGCTGTTTGATGGGGGGACATGTTATCCTCAGCTCCCGCTTCTTCTTGCCTTTTGCTGGAAGAGAAGGTGCACACGTGAGCAAACTACATTTTGATTTTATTTTCTTCCCTCTGGCAGCTGCACCGACACCTGCCCAGGGCTCACACCCCACCACGCTCTCAGCCATCACAAAAGTGCTCTTGACCCTCCCACAACCATTGAGAGCTCCTCTTTTTGGGAACAGAGCTCCCCTTTTTGGGAACAGAGCTCCCCTTTTTGGGAATTCCAGTTGCTGGCGTTTGGGAGATGGGATGAAGCAGTTCGTGCTGCTGGGCACCCACCTGGTTTGTGTGGCTCCAGGGACCCCTTGGAATCTGGAAGGGAGCAGGGAGACACCAGGTCAGTGTCCACACTCCATACAAACCACACATCCTTACAGCCCCGTTCAGGAGCTGAGGAACACGCTGCAGCCACGTACCCCATACAGGGACAGCATGAAGGGGCAGCTGGCACCCAGCCCCATCCTGGGCTGTGCAGCCACCAGAGGTCCCCATGCCATCAGCCATGCCCAGGGCCACAGCCAGCACCCCCTGCCCCAGCACACCCCAGGCTCCCAGTTTTGGGAAGCACAGAGCCATCTCTCAGCACGTTCCCAGTTAGGCACAGCAAGAGATGGGATGGACCCAGCAGCACAGAGGCTGGAGGAGGCACCCAGAGGAGGATGCTGCAGGGGAGCACCCAGCTGTGCTCCGTGCCAGCAGCAAGACAGCGGCCACCTGAGCTCAAGCAATGCACACAGCAACCCTGACCCCAGGAGGGGACATCCCACGTGCCACCAAGGGACAGCACAGGACAGGAGCTGGCTCAGAGCTGCCAGCCACACCACCAGGACCGGCTGCATGCACAGGCTGAGACCTGGGCTGTGCTGGGAAGGAGCTGCAGGAGCCCCAGTGCCCAGCAGGGATGGAGGCTGCCATGCTTTGCAGCACCAACCCTGGAGCACTGCATCCCAGCTGGGATAAACAGCCCTGCACAACGCCTGGCTGAGCAACACGGGGAGCAAACAGAACACAGCCAAAGGAAAGATGTTGCCCTCGGGTTCAGCACTGCTTCCCCTTCCTGCAGGCAGCTACTGCCCAGGGCAGGGGACCAGAAACGTGGGGGCTGCAGCATCCCCTGCAGCAGGCAGCTGGGAGAGCTCCCAGCCCATCCCATCGTGGGTGATGGACTGAACACACAGCTCAAGGGCAGCTTCTCTCCCTAAGAGTGCACAGGATGCACACAGCACCCCAGGGATGCAGAGCTGCTGGGTGCCCCCAAACCAACCCGAGGTTGGGGGGCACAAAGATGGGCTCAGCAAGCACCCTCCATCTCCTTCTGTGATCTGGGCAGCACCAAACACCCTCTGTTTGCTTCCCCCTTGCACTGCACAGCCCAACCTGCCTGCACCCACGGCACCAAGCCCTGAAGTGCCCCCCAGCCCAGCTGCTGCTTTGCTTCAACCCATTGCTCTCCCTCTCCCCAGTCTCCATAGTAACCCCGGCAGCAGCACAATGCTCCTTCTGTGCAGCCCGCTGCCCTGGCAGCACTCGGTCAGGCACGGTGACTCACGCAGCAGGAGCGGGGTCCACGCCGTGCCACGGGCTGCAGCATCAGTCCCAGCCCAGCAGCGGGGTCATAGGGAGCCATAAGGACACGTGCACGAGGCCAGGATCCAGACACACCCTTATGCATGCAGGATTTGCAAGCATGGGTGAATGGGCTGGCATGGGGAGATTCCCCGTGCAAACCCCTGCATGCTGCAGGAGGTGCAGTGTCTCTGTGCATCAGCGATCTCCCATAAAGCAGAATTTGTGCCAGAGCTGAGCCACAAAGCACTTTCCAGTATCACTGGGACCAGCAGCAGTCCCCATCCCTGGGTCATGCTCAGCCCCTAAAAAGCACCTCCTGGCTTCCAGCTGCCCGAGCACTCATTACACCAATTCCAGGGACTGCAAAACCCATCTCAGCCCACGGGTACCAAAATAAATACACTGCTGTCCCCATGGGATGCTGCCCCCACATCCCTGGGAGCCAAAGCGGGGATGGATGCCTCTTACTGCTCTCCCCATATTTGCTACAGCACTGAGCTATCCAACATCCTGCAAATCTCATCCCTGGAGGACCAGAGCCCAGCTCCGTCCCCCAGCCCAGCATCACCCCCAGAGCCACTGCAAGCCCCACTGCCATAGGAACACAGCACAGCGGGATGAGCACGGTACAACCCCACAGCTCCATCCCTGCTGCCCTGAGCAGCTCCCAGGGCAGTGTTTGCTCCCAGCTCTGGGATCCCCCAGGAGAATCCATCCATCACCCAGCCTAAGCCCTGGGAGCACCCTGGATCCCCAGGGCTTTTGCAAGAGGAGGTGCAGGCACAGAGCCTGTGACAGCTCCCCACTGCCCAGGGCCGCTTCCACAGCAAGAAAATGACAGCACAAGGATGGAGCAACCTGGGGACATGGCCCTGCTCCCCCCCAGTGCTGCATCCAGGCTGGGGACAGGAGCTGAGCGAAGTCCCCAGCACAGCCGCACACCCACGTGATGCCACAAGCACGGAACTGCATCCTTTATGCTAAGAAAAGCACCATTTCCTCCTAAAGAAAAAAAAAAACTAGTAATATTTTTTTTTTCCTTTGTGCTGTAATCTCCACCAGCTAAGAGCAGACATTTCCTGGAACTGCTCCATTCATCAGCTAACCCTCAGCTCTGCCACATCGCTCCCACTGCCCGCGTGGGTGGAGGGGAGCCAAGGGGAGAACCCACAGCACTGCCAACAGAGCTGGCTGCCCGTGCTGACCTTGGAGATGAAACCTGCCCAGGTAGAGCCCTGCTGTGGGGCTGCCACGGTGCTGGGAAAGGGTTTGGGGTGCATCCAAGCTCCCCTCAACACAAAAAGGGGAGAGATGCTGCAGGGGGCTGAAGGGTGCTCCTGGCTGTGCTGCAAAGAGCCAGAAGGAAAAAATAAATAATAAAAATAATGCACGCCTTCCAAAAGAAGATAACGTAATAGGGGGAGGGTGCAAATACCAAAGTTGGTTGCTTTGGTCACGGGAATGGGAAGAGGTCTCTGTGCAAGTGGAAAGCCTGAAGCTGTCACTCGTCACTGCCCAGTGCTGCTCCTGCACAGCTGCTCTGCAGGAGGTGCAGGGGAAAAGGCTCTGGGCAGGGAGCAGGGCACCACCAGCCTCGCTGCCATGGGCTGCAGGGAAAGCTGCACCCCAGGAACAGGACTACAATGTGCAAAGAGTTCCCAGAGCTCTGCTGGGTTGTGCAGCTCGGCTGCAGTGTTCCACCCGGCCTCAGCTCTGCAGGGCTTTAGGACCCAGTGCCCGGCTGCAAACACAGAGCCCCCTCCCAGGGGAGCAGAAAGATGAAAACCCCACGGACTGACCCCAAAAAGCTGCACCCTCTCCTTCCAATGCCCTCCGCCCACCCCCAGCATGCGATTTGGAAATTGCAACACCCACCTTGCTTCTTGTCCATGGCTTCCCAGAAATGAAGAACAGAAACGGCCGCGGGGAGAGCGAGGAGGAGGGAGATGCAGCCACCAGGACCCTGCCCCGGGTGCTCCCTATGGGCTTATGGGGGGGTGGGCAGGGGGTGCACCCAGCAGTCCCCCGGTGCCACGCAGGGGCTGAGGGCAGTGCCACAGCCCTGCATGGGCGGCCGCACCGTGCTGGGATTGCAGCCGAAAGCTCCGACAGTTGTAAGAGCTGCGGCAGTGAAACAGCAGCTGACGTCAACAGGAAACCGGGGGGGGCCAACCCCGGAGCCATTGAGCAAAGGATTGACAGCGTGCATCCCTGCAGGACCAATAACCTGAACCCTCTGAGGCCACAGGGATACACAGNTCCGTGCTGCAGGTGCTGTGCCCAGGGCTCGGCCGCTGACAACTATAACCACAACAAACAGTGGGAGCATTGCTCCATCACAACACGGCTCAGCTGCTGCGCCCGGTGCCAGCGGGAGGACAGCTCCAACCAACACGGTGAGCGGCCCTGCCCTGAAATAGGGTTTGCCCCAGTCCCAGGAGGACCACGGGAGGTATTTGCCAGGAGCATCCTCCCCCCTCAGGGTACAGTTTCCAGCAGAGATCATCGTTGCATTAAGGATGCTGACGCGGGAGATGCTCTCGGGTGGCACCGTGCATCTGTCCCCAGCGCTCCCGGGGGGACAGCACTGCCATGTCCCCCCCCTGCAGCCCCATCATGCTGTCCCCACCCCAGGCAGAAGCTGCTCCGGGGATGTCTGCAGCCTTCCACGAAGGCAGCATTGCATCAGAGCAGGGTGGGAGCAGCCACGTGCCAGGCAGCAGCTGGGAGCTCCACATCCCACGGGAAATCCCAAAGCCACGAGGGCTTGGGGCATCCAAAGCCACCCCCGCAGCGATGTCCCCCAGCAGCTCCACTGCAGGAAACCCACCCAGCACAGCCCAGGAAGTTTGGATTGGCACCACGGGGCACTCTGCATGCACACCCAGAACGGTGCAGCTCTGCAGAACCCATGCACAGCCCCACTGCAAAGCAGCTGCAGCCACAAGCCGGCCCCAGGACCAGCACAGCCCAGGTGGGCTGCAGGGGGCACAGGAAGAGAGCAAAGCATTGCCTCCTCCTGCTTCTAATGAGAATCTTAAAAAAAGATTAAAAAGCTTTTAAATCATTTTAACTTCCCACCATTCCTCCTCCAAACCTGCACAGCTCCAAGCCACCCCAAATGCCCTTTTTTTTTTTTTGCAGCCCTGATGCCCACCTGCAGGAAGGGCACAGCCTCACTCCCTGATTCCATCTCGGTAAATCTGAGTTTAGTTTTTGCCACGCTGCACAGTTCCCAATGCTCAGAGGAAAGCAGAGCACCCAGCAAGGCAGCAGGTCCCCCAGCACCCGGCGTGACTCAGGGCCTGGGGTGTGCTCAGGGCTTCCAGGAACAGTTCTCATTTTAAATGGGGAAAAAAAAAAAAAAACAACAAAAAAAACCTTTTATCCCTAAATCAGCACTTTGAGAAAGGAGCAGTGCTGCAAGGCAGAATGCTCTGCTCGGATTTTTGGGTGGTGGTTCTTATAGGTCCCTTCCAACTGGGGATGTGCTGTGATTCTGGACTGCAAAACGGAACACGGAGAGGAGATGGTGCAACGCCAAACCCAGGAGAGATAAGGGGAGCGCTGCCCACGGCTGTAAAACCCCCGGGGAAACCCACAGTCACCCGACCAGCAACGCTTCGGGGATCTAAAATTCAAGGGTGAGCTCCTGCAGCAAACCTGGAGCACTGCTGGGGGCCTCCCAAATCATCACAGCATCACTGGGTGCACCCTGCATCCTCCCCGCAGCATCACTGGGTGCACCCTGCATCCTCCCCGCACAGCATCACCGGGTGCACCCCGCATCCTCCCTGCAGCACCATCACCAATGGGGACAGTAGGGTGTGATGGTGGCACGGAGCGACCCAAATGCAGCTGCAGGGAGACCAAGAAAACCACAAAAGTCTCTGAATGTGCACCAATGTGCACAGATGTGAATGTGCACCAATGTGCCCCGTTCCAGCACAGATCCTTTGGTGTAAGCACGGGTTTTGCAAGCAGCAATGTCATGGGCACCCAGGGCTGCTCTCTCCCCCAGGTGCCCCATACAGGTGCTCCAGCACCAGGGCAGCACCACAGCCTTTTCCCTCCACCCAGCAGTGCTGCAGGAGGGTGCTGCAGCAGTGGGGATTTGCAGCCCTGCACAGCAGCTTTCTTGAAAAGCCTCCATGCAAACACACCTGGTGCATGCAGGAAGAGCCACATCACTCTCCACGGCTGCAGGTTTGGAGTCTTTGTGCCTGCAGAACCATCCTCACCCACCCAAGCCTCAAGTTTCCAGCAAACCAGGGTCTCTCTGCAGCAATAGTCACCCCTCATAGGGAAAAAATGGGACACAGTCCTGCAGGGAGAGCTTGCAGCACCCAGGCACCGGCAGCACCCAAGCCCTGCTGCAGACAGTCTGCATTCTTTCCTGGAAATCTGAGCCCTCTGGATAAGCAAAATAATAATAATTAAAGCTTGAAGTTTCCTAAAATGTATTAAAATGGCACTCCACAGCAGGAGCATCCTGCAGCGGGGTCAGACCATGCTGCTCCCAGCACAGCCAATGCATGGCACACGTGGGGCCAAAACACAGCCCAGGGCAGCGGCCTCGATGGGAAACGGTCTGCACTGAGCACTCTGCTTCCTCCTTTCCAAAATGAGATTTTTATTGTTTTTTTTTTTCCTTTTTTTTTTCCCTCCCCCCTCCCCCCGGTGGTGGTGGTGCACAGAGCAGGAAGGGTGGATGCTCTGCAAACAATTTCTGGTAAGCTTTTGTCTCCTCCTCTTCCACTCCCGTTATGTTCTTTTGAAAGGAAATTCCATCCTTTTGAAAATAAAAATCAGCGTGTCACTCGAGATGCTGTAGCCCAGCTGGGAGCACCCTGCAGGGAGCAGAGGGACTGCAGGTTGTCACCACACAGCCCCCAGGTCACACATTTCCAGGTCAGAGAAATCCAACCCCAGCCCCTAAGGATGAGGTCGGGTGCCCAACTTTGCTCTCCCCAGAGCTGCTGGGCTGGATGCAGCACTCCCACCTCCCACGGCACGATGCTCCCCATCACCCCTTCTGCCTTAAGTCAAAGCATTCCCATCAACAATGCCATAAAGCACACAAGGGTAAATCCTACAGCAGAGTGCAGTGCTCTAAAGTGACATCCATCCATCCTCATCCCCTCCTGCAATAGGGGATGGAGACCCTGCACCTCACCCCATAGGGTGCTGAGCAGACCCGGAGCTGCGGGAGGGGTCCACCTGCACCCCATGGCCAGGACCCCATCCCTGCTCCATGCTGGGGGGTACCCACAGCCATGCCCCGATGCTGGGGTGCTCCTTGGGGTGATGGATGCAGAGAAAAAGCAAACAACAGGGAAAAGAAAAGGAAATCCCATTTTTCATCTTGAAATAATCCTCTCTGATACCTCAGAACCTCAGGCAGAAGAGGCTGTGGGCAGACCCAGCCCCACGGGGAGCAGCCCTGAGCCACACCAGCAGAATCCCAAACTTTTTTGGGGGGGGATAAAACCACCCCCAGACACCAAGCCCCACCCCAGCCCTCCCCCAGCGAGCAGCCCATCCCCTTTCACACACTGAGAGCCACTCCATGGGGCCAAACCCCCCCCATCCTTGGCCATAAACTCAGCTCAGAAAGTTGGGTACCCATCAGGGCACAGCAACACATTGATTGCATCCACACTGCCAGCACCGCTCTGGGGATCAGTGCAATTAACGAGACCCAAACGATGCTTCAATCACAATGAAAACAAAAAGGCTTTGTGGGTTTGGAGCTCACACACTTCCAGCTCCTCCCCCAGCGGCACCGAGGTGCTGAACCGCAGCAGCACACGATGCGACGGCAAAGCACAGCTCCAGGCAGCCCCAGAGCTGCTGCACATTGGGGTGGGGTCACCCCACGTCCTTCTCCCACCCCGCACAGCGATGGGAAAAAGGAAGAACGGCAAAATCCCGGCTAAGCCCTGCGTAATCCTCGCGAGGTGTTTATCTGGGGAGCTATGTTTAGCACCAGGAAAGCTCCCGCCCGGCTCCATTCCATTCCTATCCCGCGTGTCACCGGCGGCCACGCGCGTCCCCAGGCACTGCGGGGGCAGGAGGCGGCCCCGTGACTGCACCGGGTGACGGCGGCCGAGGGTTTGGGAGCATCTGTCATGGAAGCAGCCAACGGGCTCCATTCATTCCCCCATGGATCTGAGCATCCCAAAAGCACCCGAATTCCCCCATGGGCTCCATTCATTCCCCCATGGATCTGAGCATCCCAAAAGCACTCAAATTCCCCCATGGGCTCCATTCATTCCCCCATGGATCTGAGCATCCCAAAAGCACCCAAATTGCCCTACAGGTTCCATTCATCCCCTCACGGACCTGAGCATCCCAAAAGCACCCAAATTGCCCTACAGGTTCCATTCATTCCCCCACGGACCTGAGCACCCCAAAAGCATCTGAATCCCCCCGGGGAGCAGCGGGTCACACTCAGAGCTGCAGCACAGCTGGAGGTACCCACGCACAACCCATCAGCATCCCCAAAAAGCAGCCAGCAAGGGTCCACGACACCAAAAAGGAAAAGCCAAAACCATCGGAGTGACAACCCCAGGCACGAAGCAGCTCACGGACAGCCGGGCTTTAAGCTCTCGGACATCACTTCCAACCCAAATCCTTTTCACCGTCCCAGGCCGGGCGCTGCCCGCAGCCTCCGGAGCGGCGGAGCCGTGAGTCAGCAGCTCCGCCGATGGCTGCTGAGTCACCGCCCGCTCACACCAACAGGAAACGCGGGGCTGCATTCCCTCCGCTTAACGCACGGAGCGTTTAAAGGAGGGGAGGGGGAAAAAAAAAAAAAATAGCAGGAGTCACGCCGAGGTGCGCTCACGGCTCACATGGTGCCTGACTGCCAGTTTCCGCAGCATCGCTCCGCGGCGAGGGAAACCCCCCGCGTGTCCCCATCCATGGGGCCCTGTCCCCCCCTCCACCCCCGCCGTCCTCACCGGGGCTCACCCGGGGGCTGCGAGCGGCCCGGAGCCACCGCCCGTGACGCACAGCCAGGCGATGGGAAACCCACCCGTGTCCCCCCGTGGGTGCCATGCACGGGACAGCACCGCTCCGCCCCACGCGCGCCGGCTTTGAGCCGCAGAGGATTTCCTGCTATTTCCTCCCGAATCGGGTTGGTTTTTTTGGGGGTGTTTTTTTTTTTTTTCCCCTCCTCTCCAGCCCAGCGAAACTCGCGCTGTTTTTGCACCGCGCTGCACACGCGGACACCCCCGCTGCTCCGGCCCCGTGGCACCGAGCCCGCAGCCCCACCAAGCCCACGGCTCCGCACCCGCACCCGGGCGCTGCCCACTCGCGTTCGGGGCACGGCATGGGCTGACAGCAAAGAGCGCAGCTCCCCCCAGGAACCTCACCGAGACCCAACCTGCAGCCCCCGGACACCTCACCGGCCCTCCCCGCTCCCCCCACAGAACCCCGCGGCCCCGCTCCTACCTCTGGGCACGGACAGGGCGGGGGGCCGCCCCGCAGCGCTGGGGCACAGCGCGGCGCCCGGCGGAGTCCGGCCCAGCGCGGCGGGCGGCGGGGGAAGAACAGAAAGGGGGCGGGGCCTGGCGGGTTCGGGTACGCCCCCTCGCGGAGGAAGCCCCGCTGTGATTGGGTAGAAAGGGATAGGGGGCGTGGTCACCGCGCTGCCCGCCTCTGCAAGGGGGAGTTTTATGGTTCCCGAACTGGTTGATGACGTTAGAAGTGGGTTGGGCGGGGAATAAGGGAATTGCCCTGAGGGTGAGATGACCCCAGCAGGGCCAGCAGCACCCCTGCAGCCCGGGACCCCCTCCTTGTCCTTCCTTTTCATTTAGGATCCCCGTGCTCGGGGCACCCGCACCTGCTTCACACCCACAGGGCTCCGGGCCGCGAGGCACGGGGCAGCCAGGACCCTCCGCAGCCCCTCTGGGCAATTCCCAAAATGTCTGCAGTGCGGATGCATCACGCTCACCCCCGCACGTGCTGCCAAGGGGGGGATGCGGGGGGGCCCGCTGCGGTCACGTCACCTGGCACAGGGGTAGGGCGATACCATCGCGTCCCGTGGGATCCCGCTCCCGGGGTCCCCGTGGGCTGCGCCCTGGGAGGGGTTTTCCGGGAGGAATTCCTGATGTCAGCCCAGGGGAACGGAGGAGGAGGAGGGGGTGTTACCGGGTGCAGCTCCGGCCGGGGCTCTGCGGAGCATTTTGCATCGGTTCGAGGGCTGGAAGAGGTCTGAGATAGGGGCAGGGGGCTGACATCACCCAGCAGCCGGGAGCTGGAGAAGTTCGAATGGGAAATAAATGGCAAGTTTTTAATAGCGGGGGTAATTACCTTAATGAGGGACGTGGCAGACGAAGCACTTTGCAAATCTTTCAGCGCGGAGCAGGAGCTCACCCGGAGCCTACGCCGCGGCCCGGCCGCGGGGCTGCGCGGTGTCACGGACCGGGCCGGACCCTCCCGATCTGCCCCATCCAAATCCCTGAGCCCGGCGGGGCTGACGGGAGCGAGTTTAGACTCAGCGACCGCCAACGTTTGGGATCGCGGATGATTTCAGCGAGCCCTTCGCGCAGCCGCCCCCAAAACGCCCGTTACGGCTCCACGGGAGCAGACGGCACCAAACATTGGGGCGGCCGCACCGCCCACGCGGGGGCGCCGGGGCGCGGGGCGCGGCCCCTTTAAGAGCCGCGCGAATGTATCAAAACAAAACGGCGGCGCTGCCATTGGCTGCGGCGCGGGCACGTGGCGCACAGCTGCCTTCCTGCGGCCGCGCGCCGGTGGCAGCCCCCGGCGCTACC